>PVIR01005138.1:0-74076 GCA_004026965.1 Petromus typicus | reverse complement strand
ATGTGAGTTTGAGGCTGAGCTCAGGGCCAGCCTGAACCACAAAGCGAGACCCTGTCTCAAAAAACCTAAAAAAAAAAAAAAAGAAATAATTAAAAGAAAATTGTGTTAAATAGCTCAAAGAAAAATTGATGTGAATGAATGGTTAAATAGGAAACAGCGGAGAAGTAGAATTTATAAATACATGAAAACTCCAGAAAAGAAAAGTATAGTAATTGAAATTTTAAAAAAATGTATGAGCTTGACAACATAGCAGAGTCACAGGGCAGTAACATAACACAAGATATTGAATGTAGGTATAAACAGTAGACCCAACCAAACATTAAAAAAGAGACTGAAGAAAAATAAACAGCTTCTGGGACCTATTAAACAATAGCAGCCATTCACACAGTTAACTGAGGCCAATGAGAAGATAATAATGTGATGTAAAAACTGATTTGAAGAAATAATAGCCCAAAACTCCCCACATCTAAAGAAATACTGACTTACAAATATAAAAATTATAATGCACCCACTTAAAAAAATCATAGCAGCATATATCATTGTCAAATTGCTGAAAAGCCAATGATCAGGAGAAAATCCTGCAGGCAAATAAACAGAAAGTGGCACTTTAAGATTTCTCATTAAAAACAATGGCATCTAAAAGATAGTAAAACGACATTTTTCAAAGTACTGAAAAGAAAAAATAACTCTGAACCTGCAATTTCATATTCAACAAAATAGCCTTCACTAACAAGTGTCAAATTGATATTTTTTAAAAGTATAATGGCTTAGAGAATGTATTCCCAGACGGTAGGCACTACCTAACAGATGTCTTTGAGGTCAAAAAGAAATTTGAACCTACAACATGTAAGGGCACCAGAAATGATAGACAAGAGAAGATAGGCACCTAAAACACAAAGAAGTGGACGAATATTTCAGGGCCATGTTAAAAACAAAAATCATCATGGAATTAAAATCCTATAGGTTTGATTACAAATCACTTCTAACTAAGAATTAACTGTCTTAAATTTTTCCCTTGTAACAAGATGATGCTGAAAGTTATCTTGAAAGTTTTCTTGTTTAAAGATTTTCCCAGATTGTTGGGAAATTTAATGTATAAGTTTATTTGACTCTGAAAGTTCAGAGTCCCATTTCAGAGTTCCCATTTGCTTTTCCTCTGACCAATAAAAGTATAGAGATATACTTCAGAGTTACCTTGTTGATTGTTTCTACTGAGTAAAAGGATCTAATAGTCCTCTCTTATATGTGGAGTTTTACATTACCTGCATTAGAACATTTTAAAACTTTGATAAGCCTTAAAATAGTCATAAGATATCTTAACTCACAGAAAGAAATATAGAAACTAGTTCAGAAGCAGATTATCATAAAATATGTAGTCTGACTTGGATTTTGTTTCCCTGAAGAATCCAACAAAGGGCCTATTATAAGATTTTAATTTTACATTTCATTTTTAAAACCCTCACTCTGTTTCTTTTATTCATTCTGGGAATTCCAGAATAATTTTTCTGTCCTGGAAAAAGGCAGAAGTGCAAGAAATACTTTATTGAGAATATAACTATTCTTTAAAAAAAACCCTCAAAACAAAATTTAATTTTTTGTGATTAATAAGAGTCAGTTACTTCATGGTGAAAATAAAGAAAGGTCTTCTGCTGTTAAAGCAAATCAAATGTCATTAATTCAGAGGGCTTGGAGGCTCTTTGATATAGGAAAATGTAATAATTGGTAGGAATACCAAATTACTAGGGCAATGTGATATTATTTTTGGATGGGAAGGAGACTGCATAAGACCAATTAGACACCAAAGCTTGAAAAAGTGGGCCATAGATATGGGTGAAATACAGGTGTCATAAGAAAGGGAACAGAAATTGTAGTTTATAAGATAGTATAATGTAGTACTTAAAATGTAGCTGGAAGGCTACAGGGAGATCATTTGAAAACAAGGAACATTAAGCAAATGTTCAGAATTGGGGAGGGGGAGTGATAAACCTCTTCAGATATTACTGTAATTTTCTATAAATTTCTAGTGGCTCTGGTAGTTACAGAGTTATTTACATATTTTTATGCTCTGGAAATTAAATGATACCATTTTTTATTTTCCTGTTAATTTAAGAAAAGAACTAATCAAAGATCATTAGAAAAATTTTGAGCTAGGCACTGATACAAAATTTTAAAATTCTAATTACTAAAGATCAAAATCAAAATCCTCCATATTTTTAGTTGGCAAAGGAGATGAGCACAATAAATAGCTTATACATTTTCATGTATTTGTACATTAACTAAAATACTAAAAAAAAAGTCTGATCATCTATAGTTTTTAATATATTTACATGTCCAACCCAACCCAGAAAGCCCACTAAACACAAATCCAGACTGCAATCCAGTTACAATGCAAGCTAGGCACAAAAGCCTTCTAATGATCTTTGATTAGTTCTTTATTAAATTCATCAAGGGAGCAAAGAAAATTTAATAATCTTCACCAGTTGTCATCTTTCTGATTAGAGTTTTGATTAGAACTTTCAGCTTTTATTTTTCTCCTTGCTAGCCTTTTCCAGAGCCTTGCTGTTGCTGCTAGTTGGAGAGAACTAGGTGGATGTATCAGATTAAACGACTCACATTCACTAACATTCTCTGGGGATGGTGAAGCACATCAGGAGGTTGTTGGTGGAGAAATTCAGAAGAAATTTGAATCCACACCCTCCTTGCCACCTAGTCAGTCTCATCACAGGACGAAGCATTTCCTGAACAGTGAACTCTCCGTTTTCACCAGCTTCTTGACCAGGAATGCATTTTGCTTGTTGTGTATGGTTATTTCCTCCAGGGACTGAAATTAATTTTTACATCCTATCAAACTTATAAATAAAAATTATAGTGGGAGCTGGTTAGTGATATTGTACACATTTCATGTGTGAAAGCAGTAGCTGATACAAGCTGCCATCCATAGGTATTCAAGAAATGTCCAATTAGATTGTTAAGAATAAAGGACTCTGAAAGGTTCCTCGATCTGGGATAAAAGGAGTAAGATGAACAATAATGGTGTTTACATTTTTCTTCCTCGTGCAACATATTGGGGAATAATGACATTCAGATTTCTATACAGCACATCTCTTTCTACTATTCACAAATATGGCCTCAATTATTTTTCTATCATTGCTGAAAAGTAGGAAATGTGTAGCTATTATCATCTCCATTTCCTATTATATCATGTCATGCGATTTCAGGACCTGGCACCTGAAAGGAAGGGCAGTGAGGTAGCGTGTTTATAATCACACTCGATCACCATTAGACCTCAGCATTGGAGAGAGATAATAGGAAAGAAGGTAAAATAAATAATAAAAATGCAAACATAGGAAATTCTTAACCTACAAAAACACTCTGCTCCAAAAGTTCATTTATTAGGCTATTGTTTGGAACTCAAAAATCTCTATCTCCATGGAAACAGTACTGAAAGTGGTAGTTAGGCTAGCCTATCACAGCCTATTTATTTATGTAGTTGGAAATACAAGTACAGTGAAAATTACAGTAGCAGAAAACTATTCTTTCAGAAATGCATGGCATTTTAATACTACATGCAAAGCTAAATACACTTTTATAGACTAACCAAGTCGCCCAGTGTCCTTTCATAGCCTGACTCAGGACTCTGCACACCAGAAATGCTGATGCCTTGACACTCACTTGGGATCTAGAACACTCCTAAACACAAACTCAGCCACAGGACCTCGAGAAAGACTGACCGGCAGCTTATTAAGTAGGCAATTTCCCTCTTTCTTTATTTCCCCAAACCACAGTGGACACTGGACATTTTAAAAACAGACAACTAGGGTCAAAAATTCTTCCAGAGGAGGTTTTCCTCAGGTAAAACATGATAAAAGTTACTGACCCAACTCACTCTTTCCAGTTGATTAAACTCTAAATTACTATCAACCTACACTAGTACATACAAAATGCTAAATGTTTTAATGCTAAAGAGACTAATGTTGAGCTCTAACAAGCTTATAACTGAACTACAAAGAGCATGTGAAAAAAATATAGCATGCTCTTTGCACCATGTATTTTAAAATGGGGAAACGAACGTTTAGTTTCCACTGCACTGAGCAAATGAAAATCTACCCCAAAAGGAACTGGATAAATCAATTATTAAATTAAATAAGTTCTTGTTTAGAAAGTTGAATGGAAGCTGTTCTCCCCTTACTGCTACTGAGAAATTGGTTTGAGTTTAAACTATCAATGTTCAATATGTTTAAACATCTTCTGTTCATAAGTCAGAACATGGATACACATTAAAAAAGAAAAACAAAACTACGGATATTTCCTTCCCCTCAGCATCAGAAAATGTCTAGTCTTTTGAAGAAAAAACATAAGGCTGAACATCTGAAAAGGTACTGTCTCTTAGACCCCTTGCATATACATTGTTATTCCAGACACCATTCAATATTCTACACCTTATGGAGCCAGATTTCTTGCAAATTTCTATTATAGCAATTACTATGTAACAGCATAAATGTTTGTTTAAAATATATCCATCCCTATGACTCTGATCTCTTAAAAAGCAAATCTTGTTTCATTTATTGTTGTATATTAAGCCCCTTAATATGCCTATATGTGTCTGGACCATAGTAGGAGGTCAATATGTGTAGAAAAAGTGGTGATGCTTTTCTCCAAATCTTTAAGTTATTTTCTGTGAGAACAAAGATCCCTCAGTGGTAATATGTAAAGTCATTTTTCTTCTCCTATCTGGCTCTTCTATTTTTTTTCCTATTTTGTACAGAGACTAAGGGGGCAAAGAGATTCCCTTCACTGCTTCCCTAAACCCAAAGCTTAACTGCATCTATAAACGAATGAAGGATAGAATATTATATATATGTATGTATGTATGTATATGTAACATATCTATATACATTTATATCTATATATGTATATATATACATATATATAGATAGATAGATATAGATAGATAGATAGATAGATAGATAGATAGATGTTAACTTGCCCTACACTTAAACTTTTTCAAATTGTCATTGAACATATAATCACCAGCTAGCGGAAAAGAGCAAACACTTTTAAACTTCAAAAAGCTATTCTGGTCAAAGCTGATGCCAAAAATAGAGTTTGGCAGATTCTAATTGTACCTGAATTCATTTGTTCCACCTCTGTCACAGGAATTTGTGTACTTACACACACACATTCACTATCCACACATCCACACACACAAACAATAATCATCAGAGATCTGAGACACCATTAATAATGGTAATACATATTCATAAATGTTTTTAAAGTGTAGCATTGGTACAATCGACATAAGTAGAGCTTTGAGTGCTATTCTAATCTTATAATTATATATTTAGGACACATTATTCATAGATTTAAAAATTCAAAATGAACATTTCAAAATGCACTATATTTGTCCCATACCTGAGTGTTTAAATGTTACATCTAGGACTTAACATATAAAATCAGAAGCTCTTTGAATCAAATGGCAGGTTTACCCCATTGCTACTAATATAGTGATGCAATTTGAGACAGATTTTTAAAGATTTTTTTTTTTTTTTGAGACAGGGTCTCGCTTTGTAGTTCAGGATGGCCTTGAGTTTAGCCTCAAACTCACATCACAGCAATCCTCCTGCCGCTGCCTCCTGAGTGCTGGGATTACAGGCGTGAGCCACCATGCCCAGCACTGTGGTATGTGGTACTGATTGCTACTGGGCGTGAGTCTCCATACCCAGTATTGTATGTGGTTAACTGGGGATTGAACCCAGGCCCTTGCACTTGCCAGACAGGCACTGGAACCACTGAGCCAAATCCCCAGCCCCTAAAGAATTTTTTTAAATTCCTGGGTACAATTTTTCTTAATGTGTAAAATGAGAGGGTCAACAAAGTATTCTGAAGCCCCATATACAGAATTCTAATATAATTATAATTACATTTTATTACTATTCTACTTTCAAATTTTTTCTTTCTTCTAATCTCTTGAGCTTTTGTTTATATCATTGCACTCTAGTAGCCATAGATTACACTATTTATAGATTTTAAAGATTCTAAGACTAGTATGATTAGAGTAATAGCAAAGTATTTCTGTAGCCATGTAAAAAGTAGTAAAACCATAATAAAATATCAGAACTGATAGCCTAAACATCCAATATTAGTCTCAAAGGGAAGAATACAAAAGTATAATCATTTGCTA
This sequence comes from Petromus typicus, assembly GCA_004026965.1. Taxonomy (NCBI): domain Eukaryota; kingdom Metazoa; phylum Chordata; class Mammalia; order Rodentia; family Petromuridae; genus Petromus; species Petromus typicus. The sequence goes on along the minus strand of PVIR01005138.1, from coordinate 67,895 downwards.
AAGAAAAAATATCTTTGTACACCAATAAAGATGATGGAGACAGAACCAGCAGGTTGTAGTTAGTTCACTTTTCAGAACACAGAAAGTTAAGTGTGAAACTGGCTGACAAAAGGTGGACTATTTGCCTAAAATTATATAGTGAAAATATAAAGATAGAAAATGCAACACTCAACAGCAACAGCTTTGAGCATTAAGTGCCACGATATTATTGGCAGAAACTTTATCTTCAAGCTACCAGCCTCCCTGGAACTTCGAGAATACTCGGTTCACAAGCCTGGGAACATACAGGCCACCAGCGGGGGAAGGAGAGGGTGTATTTTCTCAAGGTACTTTATGAAATGGTTTGGCAGAGCTTGGCATGTAAATCCTAAGGCTGGGGTATTCTTCGTTGTAGCTCTACAGAATGTTAAGCACTGTATTTTTAAAATATTAACATTTTATAGTGCTTAAAAAGAATACTTGTCCCACTTAATTGAAGCCTTTATGCCTCTGATGGCCAGACTATGAGGCTGCCTAAGTGCTATTCCTAAGTCTCGGAGCCAAAGAAATTGGATTGGTTCTTTCCTTCACCGGTTTATTTTATTGTGTTGGATGGTGACTTGACTTTTCAGCGCTGAGAGAAAGAGATTTGTTTACACTCCCCTGAGCTTAGGGAGGGGGCTTAGTACTCTAGGGAAGAAGGCAACTTTAGATACATCAAGAAGCTCGGAGTTAGTAATGAAGCTGCAAAATGAGACCACATTCCACCCAGCATTGAGCACAATTGTCAAGGTCAACCCATTCCAACGTTTTATGTGGAGTTAAATAAGATTCCATGTTCCTTTTAATGAAATTTTATTCTTTTCCTTGTGGTTCTGGGAGTCCAGTTAGAATAAGCCATTGAGGGAGTGGGAATGAGAAAAAATAAAAATCAAGATATATTATATATACTTACAAATTCTCAATGAGGAATGTGGTCATAATGTATATCTAAAATGTACCAACATACTCAATTAAAATAAAAGGAAAGGATGTACAGCTGTCCCTCACCCATACAGAAAGAACTGCAGACACATTCAGCTATGTTATCTTTGACAAAGAAGCCATATCTTTTCACTGCAGAAAAAGAACCTCTTTAACAGAAGGTACCGGGAATACTGGCTGTACACAAGTTGGAAGTTGAACCTAGACCCACATCTCTCACTAGCCACTAAACTAAAATCAAAATGAATCAAAAATCTAACCATTAGAATGGAGACGATATGATGGAAGACAAGACAGGTAAAGCTCCTAAAGGCATAGTTATAGGCACAGGCTTTCTGAACAAAACACAGGCTGTATAAGATATAACATTCAGAACCAACACACAAAGACTGAGGATTTAGCTAAGTGGCACTGCATCTACCTTGGAAGCACAAGGGTTCAAGTACGATTCTCAGAATTGCAACAACAACAAAAAAAAATCAAATAAATGAATAAATAAATAAATGAAATGAAGAGAACACATGAGATTGCATCAAATTAAGGAGGACAGCAAAGGAAACCAGCAGTAAAGAGACAATCTACATAATGGGAAAAGATTGTTGCCAGCTAATCTTTTTCTTTTTTTTTTAATTGAAATCTTTATTGGTACATTACATATACACATCATGATTGCACTCAACAATGAGAATTTGTACCAGTATATGACACAATTTAATTCTCATTTTTTCCTGCAGCCCTACTCACCCTACCACCCCCACTCCCTATATACATAAACTTTGTTTCCTTTCTTTTTTGTTATAATCTCATTATTTTCCCCCTTCATCCTATTTCACTTTGAGTATTTTCTATTTCACAATATATAACATACAATTCTAGAACTCATTTACATCTTCATTTTCTCATACCAGAGAAAAGATGCGATATGTACCTATCTGTGACCTATTTATTTAACTTATGAGGATATCCTCAAGGTATGTCCACTTACGTATAAATGATTCAAACTTATCATTTTTTAATTTAATTTTTTTTAGATTTTTTGAGACAGGGTCTCATTTTGTGGTTCAGGCTGGCCCTGAGCTAAGCCTCAAACTCACAGAAATCCTCCTGCCGCTGCCTCCAAATGCTGGGATTACAGGTGTGAGCCACCATGCCTGGCACTGTGGTATATGGTACTGATTTCTGCTGGGCGTGAGTCTCCATGCCCAGGATTGTATGTGGTTAACCTGGGATCTAACCTGGGCCCTTGTGCTTGCAAGATAGGCACAGGAACCACTGAGCCAAATCCCTAACCCATCATTTTTTATGGCAGAGTAATACTCCATTCTGTAGAAGAATCACAGCTTTCTTATCCAGTCTCCAGTTGATGGACATTTGGGTTGTTTCCAAGATTCAGCAGTCACAAACTGAGCTGCTATAAACATGGGTGCACAGATAAAGGATTAATATTCTGAATACATAAAGAATTCAAAAAATCAGACCCCTACAAATTTAGAGACCCACTTAAAAATGGGCATCTGAAGTGAATAGACACTTCTCAGATGAAGAAACACAAACACCCAAAAAATACATGTTTAAAATATTCAACATCATCATCTTTAAGAAATGCATATTTAAAAAACACTGAAATTTCATCTCATTCCAGAAAGAAAGCCTATCACCAAGATAGGAATCAATAACAAATACTAGTGAGAGTATGAGGTAAAAGTTGGTGAGACTCCATTGTTGGTGAGACTGTAAATTGATACAATCACTATGGAAATCGCCAGGATGGAGATTTTTCAATAAACAAAAAGTAAAAATTCTATTTGATCCTGCTACTCTCCTTCTAAATATCTTTTCAAAAGAGTTAAAGATATCATACCACAATAATTTATGCATATTCAGGTTTATAGCAGCACAATTCATGATAGTTAAATCTTGGAAAAAGCCTATATGTCCATCAACAGATAAATGAGTAAAGAGATTGTGGTACTTATACAAAAGAGTACCACTCAGCCAGAAAGAAGGATAAATTTTAATCACTTGTACAAGTAGACATACCTTGACACCACAACATTAACTAAGTCAGACACACAAGCTTAAATATTGCATGGTTTTCCTTATATAAAAAACATATATATGTGTGTGGGTATGTATATATTTGCATATATAATGAGATAAAATATGGATAATATGAAAAAAGGAGAAAATATTATTATAATATGGCACAATGTATCTAAAAATGTAACATGACTTAGTACAGTTGTTTTATATGTTCTTTGGCTTACTGGTCTGATTTTAAATATAAATTTATGATAATTATCTATCGAAGGTCTTATAAAATAAACAAATGAATTTGATGCTGAAAAAATAAGAGAAGGCAGAGTGAAGATACAACAGGAATTGAAATGTGATATGTATATGTACCCTATATATTATTATTCCCTATAATGAATGTAATCATTATACACTGCAAATGTGTACTAGTAAAAGTAAAAAAATAAAATGTCAAACTTAATCACAGAATCCCACAGAAGTTATGCATCAAGATCTTTTTACTAATGTCCACAGAAGGTAAAAGAATAAACAAAACAGATAAGAACCGACCAGCTATCTTCCTCTATTCTCAGCCATTTATGAAATAATAATTGACATTTCAACACAAACTATGATGGAGCACTAATTGTATTAATCAAGCTGCAAAAAAGGAGAAAAAGTATTAAAATAATTTTACACTCAGTATTGCTGAGTTTCAAATGGTGTCTTTCATGAGTACGTGTTGCACTGTTCAGGAAGTTAATCTCATCGGCCATAGAGCTAATCAGCCATGAAAGCCATGTATCCCACAGAAGGCACGTGGTACATTCCTTCTCATCCACTTCAGAATTTATGGTCAGAGGATCAGAACCACCTGTACTGACCCGACTTGCTAATTACTATAAAGGGCAGGCGGTGTTTCCTTTGATGCTTATAACAATTCTATCAGAAGAAACACACTTCTAACTTCTAAGTGCAGGTCAACAATGTTTAGACTTTCACTTATGTCAGCCCTCAAGCCTGCAACAGGAAGGAACAGATACGCAGGAAGAGGACAATCAGAAAACTGGCAATCCCTCTAGAGTTGTCTCCATCTTCACTATTACAGATAATGTATGCTTTCACGTCTTCCTCTGCCTGACACATGACTGTAACTATCAAAACAAAATTAAAGGTACATTACTTAGTAATCTTACAGAGATTTCAGGAGCAACTGTATTGATGAAAGGTATATCTCCCCGATTATCTCCCAATGTATTCAGTGCAAAAAGTTGGGTACAACACAATCCATACAATATAAGTCCATTGAAACAAAAACTATACATATTTACAGGGAAGGATACTAACCAGACACGTGGGCTTGGGAAGAGTAGATTTGATTTCTTGAGAATATTTGAAATTTTTAACAAAGAAAATGTATTAATAAGTTAAGATTCACTGAATTAAAGATATAAAACTAAAACTTCAGATACAGTTGTACCTTAATAATTCATACACATTTTGCTCTACTTTGGCCAGATCATGTTTAATCATTACATCCTCTGAAGCGTATTCTATTGAAAAAGCATCAGACTTAGGAGTTGTCTGCAGGCAAAGGAAACTGGTGAGCAATCCATTTCTCTACAGTGTCTAGAATGTGTTAGTATATCATCTAGCACCAAAGTATACACACACTGCCCTCAGGTAGATACATAGATGAATAAAGCAACAGCATTAAGACCTTCTGAACTTACTATTCATCCGGATAATTGATAATAAAAACTTAAATATTTAGATAACTGTTCTGATTTTGCCATATGTTTCGAATCAGTAGTTTTTACAGGGCCTCAAACTGTATTTAAAAAAAAGAATTTCTCATTTCTACTGAGAGCTTTTCAATATTTGATATACTACATAAGTTATAAAAACACTATACAACTTTTCAAGAGTTTTCAAAAGCAGTAAGTCATTTAAAAGTTCTATTTGCCTCACCAAATATGAACCCTCCTCCTGTGGGTTCTGCTACTGCCCCCAAATCACTAGTTTTATTATTAACCTGCAGCAGATATTCAAAGACTCTAGCTGTTCCTATAAAAATTAAAACAGAAGCAAATAGATTAAGAAGTCTAATTGTTTTGTTTGAACCTGCTTAGCTGAAATTATGGTTAACTGAGTTAAATAAAGATGATCAATAAAATACTTAAATCATTCGACATGTATGATACTATCTTTATTTTTAATTCATCCTCAAATTTGAAATACTTTTTTCTAGTTTGGAAGCAAAGGATTTTTAAAAAAAAAATTCTAACTCTCAGGTTGTTATCTTTATGTCAGGAGTAAGTAAACTGGGGCAACAGTCAAAAATTAAAGTCTCAAAGTGAAACAGAAACAGAGAAAGACAAAGAGAAGAAAGATAATGGAGAAAAGGAAGGAAGTAGGGGCAAAAGGAGGGAGGAGGCAGGACAGAAAGAGAGACAGAGAATAGAACAATTAAATTAGAGATTGTGAAAACAGAAAGAATATAAGACTTGGGTCAAATATGTAGCCAGGTTCTAATCATGGGGAATACACAACTATGCCCAGCGTGGTGGAGACAAGCACATAAAGACAGCACCTTTTGACCCTTTGACTTTTAAATATTACACCTTTTTTTTTTTTTTTTTTCCTAATACCGAAGATCAAACTCAGGACCTTGCAGTTGCTAGGCAGACACGGCTGTTACACATTCTTGCTGTATTACCATTTCCCCAAATGTTCTTTCATCATAGTCTTAATGGACTGTGTGTGAGTTGGGACTCTGGAGAATATTCCGTCATTGGTTGTGAGATCTTGGAGTAGTCAATGAACTACTGTTGCTCTTTTGCTATGAAATAGAGGCATTAACCTGGGTAGGCCAGAGATTTAACTCAGTGATTCCGGCATCTTCCTGTAAGCATCCAAGTTCAATCCCCAGTACCACATATCACAGTGCCGGGTGTGGTGGCTCACGCCTGTAATCCCAGCACTCAGGAGGCAGAGGCAGGAGGATTGCTATGAGTTTGAGGCTAGCCTGGGCTACAATAGTGAGTTCAGGGTCAGTTTGAACTACAAAAAGAGACTCTGTCTCAAAAACTAAAAAAAAAAAAAAAAAAAAAATATTACTTCCAGGTCAAACATTACATATTTTTATAGTTTTGTAGAAGAATAATTTCATGTACAAACAAGGAGGGTGATCACCTTTTAGTATCTCATCACCTGTCTCTCTGATAATCTTTCTAATAATTATGGTGGACTGAATATAGCCCTGTCTCAATGGTTCAGATTTTCTTGAGTGTCTAATAATTATTGAATCCAATCAGAAATACATGCCACTGCTTCATGATCACAGGATTAAAATATAACATTTGTAACCATGTTATACATGGATTGATGTCACTGAAGAATGTTTATTTTAGTTATTGTACCATTAAAACTCTAATGATGTCATTGAGTTGAAATTTTGTCATCTCAAAATTGAGTTCATTTTTCAGACATTATTAGTTAATAATGATTGTTAAAAAGGTACTTGATTCTACTTATGTATTGCTCTGGTAATAGAGTAAGATAGCTTTGACTGATTCCACATTTTAGTCAAAAGTAAACATGACATTGCCTAGGGGACTACAGTGTGGTACAACATAAACTTTCCAACATTACAAAGAAAGACTATAAGAATATTCTCTTTACAGTGTATGTATATTGTGAAAATATTTCTGATGTCTCCTGGCATATTGAACAATCAATGAAGTAGGAACAGGAGAGCACAGTAGGAAAATGTAGATTATGATATCTAATGTTTTTAAATTATCTGTCTAGATCTAACAACTGAGAATCAATAATTCTACCAATATCTACGGAGAGTTACCTTATAAAAAATACTTTGGAGTGTAATCCATGTAAAATCTTTCCCTGGAAGTTTTTTAAATATAGCTTGATGAAAAGAATGACTGGTTTTAAACTGAACAGGCACATTCTCTTTATAAGAAAATAACACATAAATGCAAACTCACTTCAGAATTACAACTTGGAAATTGCTTAAAATCTTTTCTACCAATGAATGCTGAAATTCAAAACTATCTATATTCTCTTGAAACAGTGTTTTAGTATTTTTATAGTCTCTATCGTTAAATCCTTTCAAGTAAAAATTCTGCTTCCGTGACATTTAGTGAAAATATAATTCATCTCTCCCATTTCATTCCATTTATACATCCTCTAAGCCTTGAGATTACAGATACAAACTGTCTAAAGCAAATCGTTCCTGTCTATAGTTTTCTGAATATATCAGTGTCCAATTAACTATAGTTTAAATTAATCAGAACATCCAAGAAATGAACACCGGAGACACCGAATGAGGCAGAATGTTTGATTGTGTTATACACAAAATCCAGCCAGTCAGTGAAATTCTTCAATTGTAGTAATTCTGCTGACCTGATTACAATTATTTCATCTATGTGGTGCATATATATTTTAATCTTCCTCCGACAGCATCTGCTGTTATAAATGAATTTGTCTTCCCAGCTATTCACAGATCCATTTGCATTACTGAGGTCATACTTGATAGAGGTCTTGGCTCCATGATTTAAACAATACTTAATCTTAGCTCCTGGGATATTTTTGCATTAGATGATAACTGATTGGTAATCCATTGCAAAATAATAAAGATATCATTCCTTTTTAATGATCTTGACAAAGGAGGACTCATGGCCTTATATTTTATAAGGAAACATATCTTGACCTTGAATACATTTCTAAATTATCTCATAGTATTTAATAATTATAGTAGAATGATGAGCTTTACACTTTTAGTCAGAAGTCCTTCTGCATACAGGCAAAATTCTTCTAAAAATAAAGGTCCCAAACATGTCATTAGCCCATCGGGCCCAGCCCTCTGGAAGTTAATCCCCTTCTATTCTACAACCAGATTTTCTTTTCTTCATCCTTTCTTCCACTCTCTCTTTCTTCCTTTCTCTTTACTTCCTTAACTTCTTCTCCCTTTGCTCTTTCCTTCTTTCTCCACTGAATAACAATTTTTTTCCACTTTCTATTTTTAATACTAGATTCCAGGAGGAAAATGATGAAAAAAACGGTAAAAAACAAGAAGACCTGGAGCAGGTGACATATTTTGTGGCACCCCCTCCTCTTCTTTCAGCTTGATTTTTTGAGTGTTTTTCTCTCTTAATAATTTTTAAATATTGAAAATAACAAGCTTCCAAAAAGAATAATCACACAGAATGCTATGCCAGAAAAGTGTCACTCTCTCATTTCCTTGAACCTTGTTTCTTACCTACTCCTACCAGGGACACCTGTAACATCCCTCGTTAATTTCCCTCCCCTTGCACTTAATAGTATTTAAATCACTTTACACAACAAAACCAAAAATAAGCTCTCTTGTCTTGACAGTTAAAATTTTTCCTTAAAAAAAATTCTCCCATCATTCTATTCTAACACAAATTTTGGAAAGCTTAATAACATGCCTCTTGAGAAAAGCTGACATCACACAAGCACAAGAACTTGCCTCAATACCTGAAGTCCTCAGTACCCATCCAAATTCAATTATTAGTTGATTCACTGTATGATTTTAAAAATCAGTGAATTGCTTTATTATAGCCTTCACCTAAGCAAGGACAACAGTAGTATCCTCTTTTTTGAAAGGTACATGGTTACCTGTCATCAACTGACTTTCTAGAAATATGTGTCTTTATCAACACTTTGGTCATACAATCAAACTAAAAAATAACTCCATTACTATGGGCATCTATCTTAGAATTTTGTTGTGAAATTCTGTAAGAAACAGAGAAAAGGAAGAAGAAATTTTCTTTCTCTTCTTTTTCAAAAATGGAAATGCTTAAAAGAGTTAAATTGATCCTGAATACTTCATGCTATGAGTGGGGCATATACCCCATACATTCTGTTCCTTCCAAGACTGCCCCAGTATCTCCCAAAGTAATTAATGTTGGTGTGCTTTTTTATTTTAAGTATCCTTGATTGGTTAGTCTGTAATATAGGACCATGTGTTATTCCTCCCTCTTATTTTTGATAATCAGTGAGAATAATGATGTACTTGTAAATACACCTGTGAATCTATGTTATTTGTTCTACTTGGATTTTATGTTTTTATTCTTTATTAGTACATGTGTATAGTATGTAACATTTACATTTCCTGTGGAGGAGTTAGTACACGTACATAATATATTTTAATTCTTTTTTTTTAATCCCATTCCCCTCCCATCTCTTGACCCTCTATCCATCTGAGAAAGATATATCTCCCTACTTCCTATTATCTATCTTTTGTCTTGCTCTTGATTTTTATTTTGAGCTTCTCATTTATGAGAAATCATGTGTTTTTTAAGCTTCTGTGTCTGTCTGATTTCATGGAACATTACGGTCTCTTGGTGTATCCATTTTCCTACAAATGATTCAAGTTTAATCTTTGTGGCAGAGTAGCACTCCCTTGTGTGTGAAAGCACATTTTCCTTATCCATTTCATCTATTCATGGGCATATAGGCCACTTCCAAGATCTAACTCTTATGAGTTGTGCTGCTATAATCATGGGTATGCATACCTCACTGTCGTTAACTCTTTGGGGAGATACCTAGAAAGAGAATATCTGAGTGACATGAAATTTCCACTTTTAGTTTTTTGAGTTATCTGCAGAGTGATTTCCATAGAAGTTTGTACTAGTTTCCATTCCTGCCCATAGTGCTAAAGGAACCCTTCTCCCCCATAGCCTCACAGCATTTGTTATCAATTGATTTCTTGTTGATGGCCATTCTTCCTGGGGTAAAATGGAATCTCAGCATTGTTTTAATTTGCATTTCTCTAATGGCTACTGATGTTGAACACTGGAAGAACAAATTTTCAATCAAGTAAATATACCAAGAAAATTTGGCAACCTTAGTTGTGCAGATGGATCAAAATTTGGACTTCTGTTACTGAAACATTCTTTATCTCTGTGCCATCAAAGGAAAAAAAATCTGTTCATATTGTCTCTTATGCTGCAAATGATTATAATTTAAAGAATAATGATCTAAAACAAATAGCATATACATTAAAGAACTACATGTGATGAAGTTAGAATAACAGCCAGCTACTTCCTCATCTAAAGTGACAGATCATCTGATCAGGCTTTCTCAGTAAAGAAAATTTTTCACTGTATAATCTCATAATCATTGTTAATGCTTCTTTTCTCTAAGTTTATTTCCTTTTGATTCACACTGGGTACACAGATAAAATATTTCTAAATTATCTAGTTAACTTGAAGTTTCAACATTATAATACTTTTGCTTTTGAACTCTAAATTCTTTTTTAAATTGATATTTTTGGTACATTCTCTCTACACATCATGATCCCACTTGACATTGAGAATTTATACCAATACATAAACTCTAAATTCATTAATTCTGATGCAATTATAGTTCTCATTCATTTAATCTTCATCTTCCATAGTTCTACCATTGTGTTACAAGATATACCATTTTTACTGAAGGGTAATTTTTTTTTTTTGAGACAGGGTCTCACTTTGTAGTTAGGATGGCCCTAAACTTACTATGTAGCCCAGGAAAGCCTTGAACACAGCAATCCTCCAGCCTTTGCCTCCTGAGTGCTGGGATCACAGGCATGAGCCACCATGCCTGGCACTGTGATGTGTAGTACTGACTGCTGTTGGGCATGATTCACACCTAGCATTGTGGTATGTGCCACCAGGGATTGAAATTGGGACCTTGTGCTTGCAAGGCAGACACTGGAACCACTGAGCTAAATCCCTAGCCTGACTGAGGGTAATTTATGTTGTGAAAATTCAGCTTCAGGAGAAAAGGTATTACCAGACACTCATCAAAGTATGAGTTTCTTATTTATATTTAAAAACTAACTTATGAATACATGGAGTCATGAATGAAAACGTTATAAACCAAACTATTTCTTTTAATGGCCTACTTTATTTAGTTACACTGGATAAACTATCAGATTATAGCATGAAGAAATTTTGAAATTAGATATTTCACCTAAAAATTTTAACTCTTGATGTGACATCTCAGTTTGGATTCCTATAACAGAATATAATTCTAACTTGTTTAAAAGTACACACATATACTCTCACTCTCTTTCTCTCTCTCACACACACGCACACACGCACACACACACACACACACACACACACACACACACACACACAAAGTCCCGCTATTCATTTTATGCTTTTGACTTCCGCTTAGTGTACTGTCATCTTGTTTATCCACACACTTAGTTCCGGCTCTCATCCCCACCCATAATCATTACTAATATTTTCTGAACATCTAGTCTTGGTTCTTCGCAATCCACCCTGCACATATTCCCTGCAGAGATCTTTGCTTAAGTAAATTTAGTGATATTTTCTGACCACAAAAATAATTTGGTTCATTGAAGTACATATGTAAAAGACAACAATAAAAATGATAATCCCACTTATTAATGCTTATTATTTACATTTTGCTATGTGTCTTTCCAGTGGGTCTGTATTTCCAGTGTGTCGCACCTAATTTTGGAGATCATTTTATATATTGATAACCTTATTTTTAAGTAAATTTCATATTTAAGTATAATATACACACAAGTCAGAAACCAGTCCCTCAGTTAATCAGGCTTCACTTTCCAAATCACCTTAACTGTAAACTCATAAGTGGATTAATCCAATCATGAGGATCATGTGCCCATGATCCAATCACTCACTTCTCCAAAGCCCCGCCTATGAAATCACGAGACTTTAAGAAGACATCTAGATATAAACCATAAGTTTTCCCCAAAGGCAACCACTATTTTAATAGGATTTGTGCATGCATTTCAATGTATGCAGTCCATTTCCTAGAGTTTGTCTTCTTTCACTTAATATTGTAGCAGTAGTTTGTTCAACTTTATTTTGTAGCATTCCAAGTACAAATATAACAAAATTTTAAAATCCATTCTATTTTTACTAGAATCTGAGTGTTTTTATTATTACATATACCACTGCTTTGAACATTTTTTGTATATATCTTTTAATGCACATAAGGATGTCTTTATGTTGGATATTATCCCAGGAGTGGATTTCCTGGGTAAAAGAATGCATATGTGAACTATAAGTACCTAGGGCCAAAGAATGTGCCAGAGTTGTGAGTAAACTCCTGTTACTAGCACATGAGTTTCCATTCTCAACACCAGTGTTATAAGAGACACTGACTTTTTTTTCCCCTAAACTTGCCATTCTGATGGCCATGTAGAATTATTTTATTACGGTTTTAATTTGTCATTCTTTGGTGACTGATGTTTTCATCATCTTAGTGGACTAAATGTTTATGTCCCAACCCTAAATTCATATATTGAAATCTTGACCTCAAATAATGATATCCCTTTGGGAAGGAATTAAGTCATGAGGATAGTTATTATGAATGAGAAAAGTACCTACATAAGAAGAGACATGGGACAGATAATCTCCCTCTATACTACATGACACAAGAAGAAGGTGACCATCTATAAACCAGGAAAAGGACCTTTATCAAGAATGCAACCTCAATTGCACAACCTCAGATTTAAAAACACCAGAACTATATGAAGTAAATGTAAGCTGTTTAAGCCAACCAGTCTTATGTGTTCTATGATACCAGTTCCCTTACATTGAAACTCACTTTAAAAACCACCCAAGAAAGTACAGAAGGAGATTTTTAATGTGTTGAAAAAAGATATCCAGGGTCAGGGATTTAGCTCAGTGGTTCCGGCGCCTGCCTTATAAGTGCAAGGCCCCAGGTTTGATTGCAGGTGACCACATACAACAATGCTAGTCATGGAGACTCATGCCCACCAGCAATCAGTACCACATACCACAGTGCTGGGCATGGAGGCTCACACCTGTAATCCCAGCACTTGTGAGGAAGAGGCAGGAAGATTGCTGTGAGTTCAAGGCTGAGCTCAGCGCCAACCTGAACTACAAAAGCAAGACCCTGTCTCCCAAAAAAGTTAAAAAGAGGGAAGACAAAAATCACAGTTGTAGCAAATAGAAAATAAGAATATATAAAGAACTTAAAAATTAGACCCCTAGAATGGAAAACCATAATAAAAATGGACAATGAAATGAATAGACACTGCTCAGAAGAACTACAAATGGCCAATAAATACATGAAAAATATTCAGTAACTCTGGCCATTACAGAAATGCAAATTAAAATGCAGAGAGTCCATCTTACTTGAGAAAGCAAGGCCATCACTAAAAAATCAAATAATCACAAGTGCTGGTGAGGTGGTGGGTAACAGAAACCCTTGTACATTGTTGATGAGAATGGAAATTAGTACAACTACTATTGAAATCAACAAGGAGATTACCAAGAAACCTAAAACTCGAAGTTTCTTTTAACCTAGATATTTCTCTTCTAGGGATCTTCCCCAAAGAGTTAAAGACATCATAGTACAGTGATGCATAGATACTTGTGTTGGTAGCAATACAACTCAATTTAGAATAGCTAAATCTTAAAGAGGCCTAACTATATACCATACCCATCAACAGATAAATGGATAAAGCAAACATGGTACTACTCTGCCACAAAGAAAGTTAAACTAGAGTCATCTATAGGAAAATGAATTCCCTTGATACCATAATGTTAAGTGAAATAAATCACACATGGAAACTTAAATATCACATGGTTTCTCTTGTATGAGAAATCTGAGGCATAAATAGTTTAAAGAGCAAAATAAAAAATAGTAAAAAGGAGACAGATCTTTTGGGAAGACACTGGGAATGACACTGTGGTAATGACACTAGGAGTTGGAGGAAGGGGTAAGCAATGGAAGGGAAAGGGGAAGTAAAAAGAATGGAAACATGATATACATGTGTACCAGCTCCCCACGATGAATATAATCATTACATGTTACAAACATGTACTAATAAAAATATCAAATTTTAAAATAAAGTAAAAAACAAATACAAAACAACTTTAAGTGTAACATTAATCCAACTGTATCAATATTACTTTAGATGTTATCTCAGCTTCCTTGGGCTGTTGAGACACAACAGGAAAATAGTAAATTGGGTAATTTATAAACAACCCAAATGTATTTCTCAGTTCTGGAAAACAGGAAACCCAAATCAAGGTGATTGCAGATTGAGTGTGTGCAGAGGTCCACGTGGTGCCTTCTCATTGTGTCTTCCCACGGTATAGGGACCTTGTTTTTTCTCTAAAATTATCTTGCTATCTCTATCACACATCAATAGACCATAAATGTGGATCAATCAATTCCTCCTGGCTTCTCTATCATGCTTGTTTTGAAAGCTTCAGCATATCAGTTGATCTGTATCATGTAAAATTATGTGTCAGTCTTACAATTGCTCCATGTCAAAAGTCTTGGAATCATCCTTGAACAAACTGTGTCCCCCATTTCATATGTGCATGTCTATCTGTCTGTCTGTCTCTGTCCCTAACCCAGCCTCCACAACTCAACAGCAAATCATGTGGGCTCCACTTTTAAAATATATCCATAATCTACCACTTCTTAATAAGTTTTCTGCTCCCCTGCAAATCCAAGCCACTATCACTCTTCAACTGGATGACAGTCTCCTAACAATTCTCGCTGCTTCCCTTATTACTTGCTCTTATCTCCAGTGCAAAAACAATCTCTTCTTCACTCAGCAATTTAGTTATCCTGTCACTCTGTAAGAAACTTCTACTACTTCCCATCTCACTCAGAGTAAAATCTACAGTTCTTACTTGAGTTTCTAGATCCTCCATAGTATGGTGCCCTTGATATCTCTTTGACCTCACTTTTGATTGCTCTCCCCTTGCTGGTGTCTTCAGCCACACTGACCTCCTTGTTGCACCTAGAACATGCCCAGTCCCAGGTCAGGGTCTCTGTACTTTGTCTCTTCTACCACAGTGTTCACACCCAGATACTCACGTGGTTTACTCCTTCCTCATTTTGTGTTTCTGTAAAATGTCACCTTCTCATAAAGTCATTGTGCCATGTACTATATAAAATAGCAACATCTATTACATTCTTCCATATCTTGCCTTGTCCTGTATAACACTTCTGAAGGAAACACTGTACATTATTTTTTTTCATCTTTTCAAAATGAAAGCTCCTCAAAAGCAAGAATTTGTGTCATTTGATATCATGCTTTCAAAGGCAAAACTAAAGCCTGCCAGATGATGCTCATTAAATGTTTGTGGTCAAATGAAAAAATTTATACCATCCTGCAAGATTCTTTCTTAGAGACCTCCTCAAGAATAACAAAGAAGTTTCTCCTCTCACTAGACTCCAGCATAATTCTGATTCATATCTGGTTTATAAACCTATGGAAATCTCTGCAATATTTTAAATACCCTATTTGTACTTGATTCCCTGGCACTTACATGATATCATTTAACAAATATTTTCTGAATAAACCAATAACTCCTTTGACTAAGGGATTTCCTTCTAAGCATAACTGTTGAACAAATAGAATAAATTCTTCTCTCTCTCCTCTTCAGATGTCCGTTCTAACTCTGTTTATTCATTCAACAACCTCCACCGGAACCCTAAAATTTACTGTCACCTCTCCTTCCTGTCACCTGCCTTCCTATAATCACATCTTCTTTTCTTGCCTTTTATTAATAACAGGAAAGCAATATGAGAAACTTATCTCAAAGTGTAACTAGAATATTTGAAGTGACACTGAAGTTAAATATCTAAAGTTTAATCCTAATCCTGTTTTTCTTTAAGAAGACATGATCTGCGGGAAGTATACTACTGATGAAAATAGAGACAAAAGATAATAGGTACTATAAGTAGGTTATGTTCACATTACAAGTTTCTCCTAAGACTTTCCTATAATTCCTAATAAGAGGTTTAAGTATAACAAATATCAACTTCATGCATTTTTAAAAATTTTATTATCAGCATACTTTCACCACCCAAAAAATATTAACAGAGACTATGACAGGGTTTGGTGTGTAGCTCAGGGGCAGAAAACTTGCCACCATGTGTGAAGCCCTTGCTTCAACCTCCAGCACTGAAAAAAAAAAAAAAAAAAGCTGAGTAACACACTTGAGCAGCAGACAGAAAATTTCAAGGTTAAATCTCTGGGATCACAGCTGCAGAGAGAAGCATTATCACTGCCGAGCACAGTTCTGAATATAAGTGAGATACTTTCTCCTGTAATGGAGATGGTGAAGCTTGTCCAGACCAAGTGCCCAAGTCATAACCCAAACCCCAGTTATTTAGTTATTTAACACCACACTCCAGCACTGCAGTTAAACCTGAGTATCAGACACCCAGCTACTTGCCTCCTGTGCCAACAGAAAGGTTCTTCGTGCCAGTGGTGGCACTCATGCCAAAGGTTCACCACTACCATCCTAGGGAAACTGATCACTTTCTTTAAGTGCAGAAAACCCACAAAACTATGGGGTATTTAGAGCACAAACATTCACAAGAGACAGACATTCTTGAATAAGACCCCTGAACAAATGACTAAACCAGACTCAAACTTGACTTTGTATTTCTCAGAACATGCATTTTCTAAAACTCAGAGGCTCTGTAGGCAAAATTACCCATGAACACAGATATACGCATATACACAAACTTACATATCAGTTCTATTCATATTATGATGTATGTGTCCTGTCTGGTCCACCCACAGTGGTTAATAACATGAAGTAAAAGCCCTTTTATTATAAAGTAAACTTCCATTTCTTCTTTGTGTGTTTTCAGATTTTCCTCTAAAAGAATTTTAAAAGTATACTCAAGTTGTTCTTCATTGTCTAGAACGGCTGATGTTGCCATTAGCTTCTATAGTTCTATCATTAGAGAAATGGGCTGTACTTCAATGCAACCCAAATTGGGTCACTTTAAAGGGCAAGATGTCAAAAGCAGATAAATCCTTTGTAGTATAATGAGCATAATGATGAGTAATGGCACTTATATTCAGTAAACGATGCCCTGACATAACCAGCCTTTCCACCTACGCTATTTAATTCAATAATATATTCCAAGTAATTTGTAGGACTAGATGAGAAATTACCTCAGACAAGAAGACTAACCATAGAACTTACTAAAATATACCACGTTGAAAATAATTAATGGAATCAGTGTTTGTGAAGTAAAATGACAGCACTAAAAAGCCCCATTACATGAATTCATTTTCCAAGTGGCCTGCCTTCTAACAGGTGTAGAGAGGAGGGCACGGGGGCACAGACTATGTTGGCAATAGAAGGTGTACTAATAATAGCATGCTACAGTACTTAGTGTTTTTGTTTCACTTGCATTAGCAACAGAAATAACAGCCCACATAGTCTTCATAATTGCCCACCTAGACTAATCTAAAATCTGACCTCCTTAAACTATATTTCATAGGATAACTCCAGGAATCTTTTAAAAATATAAATCACATCAAATCACTCTGCCACTCCCTACTCTAATATTGTAGTTTTCTAACACAATTGGAATAAAATCTAAAATAATTATCGTGCTTTATAAGAGTAGCTCTGCCGTACCTTTCTGACATCTGCTATTGTTCTCCCAGCCTCTGCTATTTCACACTGGCTAGTTACATTGCTGTAATTGGGACACTTTGAATATACTAAGTTATTACTTTCCAAGCATTTTATACAGTGGATCCTCAAGTTAGGACCAGCCTAACATAAGAATAACTTGGGTTAAGTTAACGGAAAATTCATTCATCTGTTATCTATAGAGTGTAATCAGGTAAAAATCCAGATCTCTGCTGTATTGACTTACAATCAACTTGAATTACAACCAGCCCTTGGGATCCGATTGATTTCATAAGTCAAGGGTCCACTGTAATGTCAGTTAGAGAATTGAATGACTTCTTAAAAGGAACAATGGAAGTAGAAGTAATAACAACTTTAGAGTTAGTTGCTATCTAGAATTGGATATCAAGTAAAAATAATTTTTAAGACCCAGCATTGTATTTGATTTTGAGACATGTCTTTCTGAGTCACTGCATTCCCAAGGCTATGCTCAAATTTGCAATCTTCCTAGCTTTGCTTCCCAAGTAGCTGGAATTACAGACTTGCACTACTACACCCAGCTTCAAACAAATTTCTCCAGAAGCACACCCTGAAATAGGGATTCTTGTATTAATGATGCACTGAGAGATTTTTTTCCTGAGTAATTATCAGGAAGTGAAAGGAACAAGGTGGGGCAGAAGAAGAAACTAAGTAAAGAGATGTGGTGTCGGCTGAAGTATAGCCTCACCTTGATTCTAGGGGTTTTGTAGAATATAATTAGCAGAAATGGCTATTTTACCTTGGGGCCAAGGGTTTAGACTTTTTTTTTTAAACCTAGGTCATATTTATTACTTCCTTACATAAAATATCTTCATCAATGAAATTTTAGTTGTTTTAGAGCCATGTTAACACACATAGTTTATCCATTGCTTAGAATCTTTCCTATTTTTATGTTAATTTTAATTTTTATACATCATGGATATGTCATGTGCTCTTTTTAAAATTTTGTTATGTTCATGACCAATCGAAAAGTATAAGGAGTATACTTTTTATGATATCAATATACTTACTACAAGATTTAATTCTCTATTATATTTTTATATTCTCTTTATATCTACTCTCAAAGAAATAAAGCATTATAAATACAGCTACAATCCCATCTCTCATCCATTACTCATTCCTATCTAATCAGAGGTAACCTTTTCTGAAATATGATTATACTCATTTCTACCTCTAATGTGTGTTGTTTTTCCCTCGTATGAATTTCTTACATGTTTGGTACTATACCTATACTGAACTTTCTAAAACTACAACGTTATGTTTTTGAGACTTACCATTGGGCCCAGAGGAGCACTGAGGCCTAATTGGTCTCGGCTGTGAACACAAAAAGAAAGGCTGCACTCAGGAATGACAGCACGCTGCAGGATTTAAGGAAAAATCTTAACAGCTGAGGTTAAGTTGTTTACCAGCATGTGTACTAATGGATATTAGAAACCAGATGAATCTTACTTCTGACCAGATGAATCTGACTTCAATTGCTTATGCCTGCGTGGAGGTGAATAAAGCAAGATGAGTCAGCTGCTGAGACTTCTCTGCCCACGAAGAGGCAACAGCTCCGTGGCTGCCCACGTATTAGACTGGCTCTGTGCTCTTTGTCACTCATCTTCACTCCTGGCATAGGGGAAACAAAACTAGTGGGTCCAGGTTCTGGAACAAGGTTCCTGGGGACCCCCGTGTATGGCTCAGTACATTCAAATCTAGTTCGTTCATTTTCATGATTATGCATTCCATTGGCCCAATAAATTCTCATGTATTTTTACATTCCTGTGTTGTCTTAGGCTTATAACAATTAGCGAACAATTCAGGAATAAACTTCTTCTTCATACATGTCTTCTTGGAAAAGTACTTATCCATGATAAGTGAGGCCCCAAAGCAGAATTGTCATGATAGAAAAAATTTATTAGCAGCTTTACTTTCTTATTTCGAATAGCTTATGCCCTTTTCCCCCCTCTAGCTATGCTTTACAATTTGTTTTCACAACTATTTAATGTTTATTGATATAAAACATATTTCCTAACTACTGAAGAAGTTGAACAGCTTTACATGCACTTATTGAACATCCTCTTTTTCTGTTAACTTACTACTATAAATTTTAATAATTTTTTTCTCATATTATTGATCCCCTAAAATATTTTTCTATATTCTGAATACTAAGACCTTACTGGTGATGAGTTGAAAATATCTTGTCTCAGCATGGCTTGCATTATTATTTCCTCCACCTTTTTCAAACAAAATTATATTTTAATACATCAGCATTTTCCTTTTTATTTCATGCCTTTCGTGTTTAAGATTATTTCAGATCGGTAAGAGAATAAGCTTGAAAAATATACTGCACAACATGATTATAATAATGTATTATGTTTTGGAAATCACTGAAAGTAGATTTTTAAATGTGTTTTCACCATGAAAAATGATAGTCATGAGATAATGCATATAATAATTACCTTCTGTTCTTAATGGTGGTCAGCTTGGCTGGAAGCTTAGATTCCGGCATCCCGGCTCCTTAGAGTGGTCAGGATTAACTGCAGCTTTCCCCGAGGCCAGGGCAGTCTTCCCAGCCACTTCCGGGAAGGTGGTTCCCCGAGACCAAAAGCAGTCCCTTGGAGAAACGTGCAGCTGTAAGCCATAGGGAGCTGACATTCACAGCCACGGGAAGGTGAGTACACTGCCTCATAGGAAGAGATCTGCATGGGACATGAACAATCTCTAGTGCAGAGTCTCAAAAATAAACAGGTGGCAAACTAAGGATAATTTAAAGATACTGAGTTTTGCTCGAGGTTAGGTAGGCTAGAAGGGGTGGAACTGTTAGTTTCTAAAGTTAGAGAGATGAAGGCATAGAGAAGCTATGAGAGCCAAGAAAGAGAGGTTCCCGTAGGAAGAGCTGTCTGCAGAGAACCAGTGACCTGTCAAGGAGCCTAAATCCCCAAAGTGACTACTAAGAAGTGAGTCAGGGAGATACATACCACAGTCTACTCTCCTTTCTCCTTCTAATCTTCTGGGCTTCCCCTACACTAAGCCACATGGAAAACTAGAGATTTTTTTTTTTGTTCAGTGAATACAGGCCAGAGTTCTGAAGAAGAGCTCCATAGGAAGGATGAGGAGTGAGTTAGAAGTAAATCAACAATACCCTAACACCCACCTCTGCAAAAAAAGATGTTTTGAGCAAACCAATGTTACATTATGTGAGCAGGCTTTCCAACCGTGCTATCAAGAATGATATGTATCCAACATCTGTCCTTTGTCATTCTAACCCTATTGTTTATCACCTAAGAACTATATCCACATGAAATTATATAAAAACTTAAAGAAAATTTTAATAAAATGAATAGAAAGATAAAATACAAAAATTAGTCACTAAAGAACAGCAACACACCAAAGTATACATGTTAACTATATAATCAAAAAATGAAATGTATTATAAAACCTATAATTTTATCTATTAAATGGATAAATACTTTTAAATGATGATTTCCCATGGCAGAGTTTGACTAAAACACTACTAAAATATAAAAACGTGTATATCTGAGGAGCAATTTGAGAATTTATATCAAAAAATTGTAAGCATGCTATTTTTCCCAGACATTTCACTTTTAGGGATGTATTCTAAGAAATTATTCAAGATGTTCTCAAAGATGAGAGTTATTTACCATAGCTGAAAATTGCAACCTAAATATCCAACAACAGAAAACACATTATCGGTTTTCCCCTAATGGGTTATTTAGAGTGCTAGTCTCAGGAGATTTGTGCTTGAAAAGGGATCCGACAGTCAACTAAATAGGGGATCACCCTTCAAATGAAGGCAAAATTTACATGGTGTGATCCATGATCAAGACTCAAGCTAAGGGACCACTTACAGTCATAAGTGGGCCAAAAAATTACAAATGTATCCCCATTACCCCAAAAGCTCCCTGTGTTCCAACCATCAGAAGTCAATGCATTCTAAGTCCAGATTACCTCACTTATTATTATTTAACTGATATTTGGTGTCATGTTATAAACAAGGTATTTCATTATTTTGTTATTCTTTTCATAACAAATTACCCAATATTTAGAAGCTTAAAGTAATGAATAC
This sequence comes from Petromus typicus, assembly GCA_004026965.1. Classification (NCBI taxonomy): domain Eukaryota; kingdom Metazoa; phylum Chordata; class Mammalia; order Rodentia; family Petromuridae; genus Petromus; species Petromus typicus. Next base: position 46,343 of record PVIR01005138.1, on the reverse strand, counting down.
CTATTTGTCTCACAATTCCCATGGATTAAGAACCTATGTAGAGTTTGGAATGGACGTCCCTGCCTCAAAGTCTGGCAAACTCTCCTCTAAGTCTATTTGCTTATCTAAAGGTTTAACCCGGGGAGGGTCAGTTTCCAACTGGACTCATTCATGTCCTTGGCAGGTTTCAGTTCTTCACTGGCTACTGTTTAGAGGTTTCCTTCTATTCTTTCCCATAGCAAACAAAGTTCACAGTACGGCAGCCAAATTCCTGTAAACAGGAAGCCAATGACAGAGCAAGACAGAGCATAAGAAACAAGCCATAACCTTCTCTGAAACCTAATCTCAGAAGTGGTATTTCATCATTTTTGCCATAAACCATTAAAAATCAGTCACTAGGTCCAGCTCATCCTCAAGCAGAAGGGATTGCACATCAGCAAGAACACCAAGGGAAAGGGATCCCCGAGGGGCAGATTAGCAGCTGTGACCACATCACTAGCAGAAGAACCCTGGAATTCCTAAGTTGTGAGGACGAAGCAACACCTTCTCTAGTCACAGTGGAGGTCTGACAGCTGATAAAAGGAGTGGAGTGGGTGTCAAAAGAGAAGCTGAATACGTAAAATACACAGATTAGCATCTAATATCAGCTTCTCTCCAGTTTAGGTGAGTGAAGATTCTAGAGGAGGTTCTTGGATCCGAGGAAAAGAAAAAGCCAGTTGGTGACAACTGACAAGAAAAGCAAAGAGTAAAAATATCTTCAAAACCAAGAGAAAGAAAGGATAACCAGGTTTGCTTCACAGTTTTGCCAAGAGCTAACAATCCCATGTAACCACTGAAGGGCCTCTTTAACCCTTGATGGATGAGAGGTTCATTTCTGATGTGACCTGTCTAGACTTGTCACATCTCCTCTGCTTCTTTCTAATTTCATGTGCATTTTTGCCATTTCTCACTTCTTGAAATGCTAGAAAATTCAGGAGGAAAAGAGAAAGTGGTAAAATTCCAACCGGGCCCATGTTACATTTCATTTTATCTGCAGAGTAAGAGAATGAGATTGTCATCCCAGGGCTTATGTACTGATCCAGATAATTGGACAAATTAACAAGGAAACTCTCTATCAATGTGTAAGTCGACATAATCAATTTGAGAAACTTAAAAAATTATTTTTTGACCTTAAAGTCTCTGAATGTGGGAACTCAGTCCCTAAATTGGCACCTCTCTTTCTCAACACCAGTAGGAATACTATTTTTCCTCCTGAGTTGATACAAATGACCTCATCCCACCTCCTGCAATTTACAGTACTCGATAAGACAAGTGAAGAGTGCAGGCTATTTTGGGATCTCCCAGAAAAGCTGCTTTAGAATATAATCTTTTCTCTGCCCTTTCTGAGATGGCCTAGGTGATATAGGAGGTCTTTTTTAATCTCTAATTTTTTACAACTCTTTTCAGCAAACAGCAGGTAAACAATTTTAACACAAGGCCATTTTCATTACGTATCTACTATAAAATACATCCTTGCATTATGATAAATAGTAAAGATACAAAAAAGTTTACTCATACAGTAATAGCAGCCTTTCTAAATGACAGTGATTGTGTTTTCCCAGCAGTCTAATACAAAATGTGGTTTTTAGCTAAGAAGACACAGAATTTACTATTTCCCTCCTACTTGGCATTCAGAGCAACTGGAACCAGGTTCTGAAAAAATAATTCAGTACATTCAGCTCAAATACCAAAAAATATGTATTTTCAGCATTGAAATGATTCATTTTAAGCAGCACTTCAGCAAAATGTTGTCCACCTTGTCCTGGTAATTATGTCACATCTAGTGTATACTAATTTACACTGTGTATTATTTTCCTACATAATTAAGGTCATTAAGTAAAATTCAGAGGCTGCCATACACCTACAGTTCTTAATTAATTAAACAAGCACAGAGAGAAGTTCCTGACAGTATCAGGGGCTGTCTTCGTTCTCGTGACAAGCAAGATGTTAAAGAAGTCAGGGTGAAAAACTCTCACCTGGAACTCTCCCTAACTCACAATTTTCTTTTCATAGGGTCTGGGTTGGGGGATTCAGCACAAAGTCATTTCTAAAAAAGTTATTAGGCCGGGAATTTAACTCAGTGGTTCCGGTGTCTGCCTTGCAAGAGCAAAATTCCTAGCTCTATCCCTGGTAACCACATACCACAGTGCCAGACATAGTGGCTCAAGCCTTTAAACTCAGCACTTGGGAGGCAGAGGCAGGAGGATTGCTGTGAGTTCGAGGCTGACCTGGGCTACATAGTGAGCTCAGCGCCAGCCTGAACTACAGAGCAAGACCTCGTCTCAGAAACAGAAAACAGTTATTTTAATTCAGTAACTCCTAGTTTCTCACATTGAATCACCAAAGATGACAACATTTAAAAATGAGTATACACAGAAATCAATTGCCATTTCTTGGTAGTTTCAACAGTGAAAGATGTTCCAATATACTTAGTTTGGCTGCCTTTCAATGTAGCTTTTCATGAGTTGTAAACTTGATTAGATCAGGGAGGAATAAGCTTTCCCTAGATTTTTCAAGGCCACCAAAAATCTCTAATTCTTCCAGCATAGGAGATCTATACATTCTGAGTGCCAGCTAATACCATTCACTAACACATAGAAAAAAAGTTCCAATGGGTCTGGATTTCAAGGTCTGTAAGAATCATGGCATTTCTACTTTCTTCATAGTTTTGCATAATACCAGTGTTGTGCTGCTCTCTGGAGCCCAGCCTAGAGATACTAGAGGACAGTGGGAGACCCAGCATTCCTAGTCTTCAGCATCTATTTATTTTCATAGCTTTAAGCTGGTCTTTTCAAGCTTATCCTCAAAAAACTAAAAAGAAAAAGAAAAACTCTATCTTTCGAATGTTCTCTGGGTTTTTAGATAGGTATACATGAATGAAAATTTGTACCACAAGATAAAGGCATGGTGTATACAGTGACTTAATTCTGACAAACTTTGCTTATCTTTCATTACTCCCAGCTATCATCTTGCTGGTGAAACTTATGCTGGCTGAACACCGATGCTATGTGAGAAAAGGGGAATCCACTGTGTGTAGAAATGCTACATACCAGTCAGATCCTCTACATAGTAGTATTCAGTGTCTGTTCCTGCAACGCAATTAGGAGATAAGTATAAGAAAATTCAGAATTCTTTAATGCACTTAAAATCGCTGTCATGAAGCAATGGCTGGCAGATTTGCATGTGAAAGGACTGTGAACAGCATGTAGGAAGAATTGTGAAATTACTGTAGTATTTATTATTATAACTTGGTGTCATGCTAGTCTCATTTTAGAATGAACTATAAGAATAGATTAAATTAGTGCCATTTTCTTTCCTTGTTAACATCTTTGTCACAAGAGCAAGCTGTCAGAATTTTACTTTCGAAAATAGTCCATGGATTATTCCTCATGATAGCTGGCCATTTCTAAACCCTAAGCTTTGATTGGTTGTGCTAAGCCCTGTCCTTGAAGATACATGGGTTGAACACAGGGAAATAATCACCTTTTAAGCAACTAATCAGGTTGCAGTCATACTGATAAAGGTAGGGATAGTATAACGCTACAATTTTAAAACACCATTTGATAGAAAACATTATTCCTAAGAAAATGCTTTCAACCACTGCTGAAAAATACTTTCATTGCTGAAAAACACATATCTCTGCATATATTTTTGTAGATATGTGTAGTTTGAAAAGCCTATCTCTGAGTTTTTCAGTATCTTAATACACAACGAACATCATAGGGTTTGGTCAACCTTGAAACAACAATATCTGAAGTCTAACTTTCTTCACAGGTCTTTCTCTAAAGCACAGGTCCTCTGGGCCTCAGTTTATAAATAACAGTAGAAGGAGATGTCATTTTCCACTGTAATTTTTGCCTTCCACAATTTTCCATAACCATGGTGACCCTAAGTCCTGGTTTTCCCAGAACTGCCCCCATATTAAGTCTGTGGTCTTGGCCCAATTATTAGCAGCTTCATTTTTCACTTCCAAAAATGTCCCAGTTTAAATAATACATTATATGATTGCTCTACCAATGATGCAGACTCTATTCTATGGGGAAAGTTCTATGATGGTGTTTAAGCTCTTCATAGAAATATTATGCTATTTTTGTCAGTGTTCTGGTACTTTGGTAATTTCTCCAAATTTGATATGATCTCTTATTATAAATATTTATTTTTATATGAAATTTTGTATTTGAAATACGTAGCTATATATTGTTTCTTAAGAGCCTCTACCTCACTAATTATCTATATAATAGCACCTGCACAATCTGCATTTGGCTGTCACACACAGGCAAGGTCACTACTAATCTACACGGCATATCATGTGACAAGGGAACTCCATACTCAAAAATGATAAAAAGCTACCTATGAAAAACCAATATCTAGTATCATACTAAATGAGCAAAAACTGAAATATTTCATGCTAAAATCAGGAACAAGACAAAGATTTCTACTCACTACCACCACTCTTCTTCAATATGGTTCTGAAATCATTAGGCACAACAATTAAACAAGAGAAAGAAATAACAGGAATAAGGATAAGGAATGAAGATGTTAAATTGTCCATATTTGCAGGTGAAATGATAACCTATATAGAACATTCCAAAACTCCACCAAAAAAAAATCTAAACTTAATAATCAAATTCAGTACAGAAGCTAGATTCAAGGTCAACACTCAAAAATCAATAGTCTTTTTTAACACAAATAACAGATTCACAGAGAGAGGAATTGAGAAAACAACTCCTTTCACAATACCATCCAAAATAAAGATCTCTACTTCAAAAACTACAACACTGAAAAAAGAGAGATTGAAGAAGATATCAGAAAATGGAAACACATCCTTTGTTCTTGGGTAGGGAAAACCAATATAGTAAAAATGGCCATGCTTCCCAAACTATTATACAGATTTGATGCAATCCTGATTGAAATTCCAACAACACCCTTCACAGAACTAAAGAAACAGTCCAAACATTCATCTGGAACCAGAAGAAATCCAGAATAGCAAGAGCAATTCCAGCAACAAAGACACGGCAGGGGTCTCACAATCTCCAATTTTAAATAATATTACAAAGATGCTGTGATAAAAACAGCATGATACTGGTAAAAACACCGACCTGAGAATCAATGGAACAGACCAAAACAGGCAAAAACAACTCCAGATATACTAAGCTACCTCATCTTTGACAAAGGAGGAAAGATAGCCTCTTAAATAAATGGTACTAGAAAAACTGGATTTCAACTTGCTGAAGATTAAAACTAGACTCATCTCTCTCACCATGTACTGAACTAACATTGAAATGAACCCAAGATCTAAATATTAAAACAGAAATGCTAAAACATGCTGGAAGATAGGTTAGGTAGAACTCTTCGAGAAATTGGTGTTGAGAAAGACTTTCTGAACAAAATCTCAGTCACAGGGAATTGTCACAGAGAATCAGCAACTAGGATCTCATCTTATTAAAAAGCTTCTGCATAGCAAAAGAAGTCATCCACAGAGCAAAAAGACAACCTACCATGTGGGAGAAAATTTACAACTGTTCCTCAGAAAAAGGACTACTATCTAGAATGTATAAAGAACTCAAAAAATCAGGACACCCCCACTCAAATTTCAAGACCCAATTCAAAAATTGTAAAACAGAAACTACTCAAAGGGAAATGGGTTAAGGGTAAGTAACAAGGGGAAAGAAAAAATTGTGATAGTAATAAAAAAAGGAAACAAATCTAATGTATATAGGAGGTGGAGGGTTCTAGGGTGGGTAGGGGAATGGGAAAAAATGAAATTCAAGTCATGTTATATACTGCTACAAATTATCAATGCTGAGTGGGATCGTGATATGTATATAAAATGTACCTATTTCACAATTTTTTAAATGGGCATCTGAAATGAATAGACATTTCTCAGATGAATAAGTAGAAGCAGCAAATAAACATCTAAAAATATGTTCAAGATTACTGGTCATTCAAGAATGCATTTGAAGGCTGGAGATTTAGCTCAGGGATACTGCGCCTACCTTGCAAGCACAAGGGTGGAATTTGATCCCCAGTACCAAAAATAAAAAAAATTTTTAAAAGGCTGTAGATGAAAACAACACTGAGATTTCATCTCACTTCCTAAAGAATGGTTGTTATCAGTAAATCAACCAATAACAAAATCTGGTGGGACCCTCCTACCCTGTTGGTGGGCATGTAGACTGCTGTAACCACTGTGGAAATTAATTGTAGAGATTCAAATACTTTTTTAATCCATGGAAGAACAAATAAATGTTTAGATAGTGCTTGCTTTAGACAAAGCATTGCACAGAAAATGTCATCTCTGGTTCCTCCAGAGGCATGGAAACAAAAGCTTATTATTTAGGCTGGGCAGAAAAAAGAGACAGTAATGTTCAATTCCCTACCATAATTTGGATTGATGCAGTAAAACAGAAGCTTAAGTAACGAATTGCTATAAACTTCTCTATTTAAAATTTTTTTTTATTATTATTATTTCATTTGAGACAGGGTCTCGCTTTGTGGTTCAGGCTGGCCCTGAGCTCAGCCTCCAACTCACATCACAGCAATCCTCCTGCCTCTGACTCCCGAGTGCTGGGATTACAGGTGTGAGCCACCACGCCCGGCACTGTGGTGTGTGATACTGGTAGCTGCTGGTCTTGAGTCTCCACACCCAGTATTGTATATGGTTGCCAGGGATCTAACCCGGGTTCTTGCATTTGCAAGACAGGCGCCAGAACCACTGAGCTCAATCCCTGGCCCTCTATTTAAAATTTTTAACCCGTTACTTCAGAAAAATAAATGTTAAGTGTAATCAAAATAAGAGGAAGGTATCACTGGCATCAGAACAAAATGCAGCCTCAGTGAGGGATGGAATGGTCAAGAGAAGGCATGAAAGATAAAACAGACAGGGTCAGAATTCTAGCGCAGCACCTTTCTAGCTGAGTCTGAGTATGTAAATTCACCTGTGTGCCTCAGTTTCCTCACCCACATGGAAAGGAAGAAAATAATAGTATTTTTAATTTATGCTTATAATCTATTGCCATATTACTTGTGGGAATGGCATTGTGGAGAGTAACTTAACTAATCTATGTTATCTGTCTGTCCCAGTCCCCCGCACTTATCAAATACTCAAGCCCTCAAAAGAAAATCTTTCAGATTTTGCTGACTTTTCACCTGGTGCCACAAACTCAAATTTCACTTTCCTAAAATGAATTTTAAAAGACTACTATTATCACTATAAATATTGAGTGCCTATTACTATACAGTGAAGCAGGTAAGAGCATCCAAGTGCACTATACAGCAACATTCAGTGTTTAATCCAAACAGGCAATCCTGTCCTCTCTTGTGAATTTTTTCCTGATAGTAATTTGTTATTAGGTTCATCTCGAGGTGCCATTTGTGAGACCCCACAAAACCAAACCATTAATCAGAATTAATCATGGAAGTAAGATAAAAGCACACAGCCAGCCCTGGGTGAGAGCAGCCTGCTATACAATCAGAATGCATTACAACCATGAACATTCTACAATTTTTTGTAAGGGCTGGGGGTGGGGTGTAATAAGCAAACACATTTTAAAGATCATAGACAATGCACTCTTCAAATGAGCCTAACTTAATGCTTCGTGCGAGGTCAGATCAAAGGTGAAGAAATGAGAATTGGCCAAACACTGGAGCAATTTCCAGCTAAATAAAAAGCCACATATTCTTTTCTTCACTGACAACAGAAAACACACCGAGAGACCAGAAGGGTTGATCACTGATGCCAAAAATGTACTTTCCTTTCTTTGAGACTTGTAAAGTCTCTCCTTTTATCCATTTTCTATGTTCTCCGTACTGCCATTCTCTGTTTTTGTCAATGACCTTTCTTCAATCCAACTCAGCCTCTGCCTAATGGCCTCAAGAGGAGTTCTTCGCGTGATGGAAAGCTTTAGATTTCAGATCCCCCTCCTTCTTTAGAGGGAAAAGTGAACAGCCTCTATGTGCTGGGTGTTAATGAATGTGAAGAAAGATTTTTTTGTATGTGTTTTACACATTATGTTCTTGACTCCTAGAGGTGCTACAATAAATTGCCGTGCTTCATTTACAAGGAGCCATAACACAAGCAAAATGAGAATCTGACGACAAATTGCTTCTCAGTCACCCTGGGTCAGGCTGTTGGGGCTAATGAGAAGAGGGGATCTAATTTTAAACTCCTCCTCAACCAAGCCATTCCTGCGTTAATGTTCACTGTTGTAAATTGTAAAGTCAAATGAAGGAGCACTGTTGAAAATTAACCAGTATTTTTATCCTTCGAGTACCCAATAGAGCATATTTTGGCTTCTATAGCTGGTGGTTATCAGAGGCAACTCAGCCTGCACCAGGGGAGCCAGCCTCCTCAGGAGATGCCTCCTGCTCAACACAACACTGCTCTTCTAATGCCTTCTCTTTTAACACCCAAGCCTTCTTTCCACCCCACGAAGAAAAGTCAATGGGCAGAACTGGCATAGGTTTTCAACAAAACTGTAGTGTAGCCTGTAGGAGCAGTGCTTGAAACCAGTTTCTTTAGGGACCCACTGAGCACGATACCATGTAACACATTAAATACCAGAGAAGTGTACTACCCCGTTAAGTCCTGCTGCGTGCTTAATAATCTATCATTTGTTTTTGGAGGAAGAACCAGTAAGCGTAAGAAGTAAGCTGTGCCTGGAAGCCTAACGCAGGATTTGAACAAATAATGAGGGTCCTAGGTAGCACCTGCCCTTCACAAAATATTTGCCTGATCTCACATTTTGCCCATTTAAAAAAGCAAACAGTAGGTAAAAAGCAACACAGGGAAAAGGAAGATGTGTTACTGAAGTAAGCAGGCTTTTGATCCCAAGTGGATGGTCAGTCAACAACTCAAAATCCACGGTTGGCTCTGGGGAGTTTTTGGGTAATGCGTTTTAAGTGTATATTAATGAGACGAAGTTCCTCTTGTGTGTAATGTGTCTGTCCGGGTGCATTCTTCCATGGAATCACTACATAAAATACAAATTAACCACACTACCCTAGTCTAATCATTGTAATCAGTTATGTTTTCATGTGTACATTACTGATATATAAGGCTGTTGTAGTTCTTGTGTGTGGTTTAATTGCTTGTTTTTGCATATCTTGTGTGATTGATGATGTTCTAGAAATCTTTTCCCCTAAAGGAGACTTTGTAAATTACTTTGTTTAGATGCTAATGATTGTATTTCATTAGTGGCCCTCTCATCCAGAATCATCTTTAAATGAATGAATATGCCATAATTAAAAATCTGAATTATGAATTACTTTGAAAGGAGACAACATTGTCCCGATTTCCCACTGCGACACAGTGTTATTTCAATTATGTAAATATGTTTAATCATTCCCCTTTTGTTTTTCTAATTATTTAATATTAATGTTGCTTTACCCCTTTATTGCTACAAGAAGGGATATGGCATCTTAAATGAGAGTACTTAGACAAGTGATACACAGATGACTAGATTAAAGCAGACATCAGAATGCATAACCCATTTCAAAAACAAACATGCTATTAACATTCATACTAATATAGCAATACTGGCTATAATTGCACTTCATGAATGTTTTGTCTGTACAAATCTAATGTATTCACAATGAACAATTTCCAATTATTGTTTTTTTCCCTTATAGAAAGTCCAAATCCCCTGGCAAAAGTTTCAATTATCTTGAGGTGCACATAGGAACCATCTAGGAAACTATCATTTTTTCTATATTAAGAAATTTGCAGCTGCTCGAGTACCACCAGACTTGACATATTCAACTTTCAGTTCTGCACTTTTGAACCTTCAAAAATGTTTGCAAAAAAAAAAGTGAGTTTTTAAGCCTCTCTTCCTTTTTTGCCCTCTCCCTAGAAAAGGAGAAATATTAGGAAATTTACTCTCCTGCTCAACAGCTCTTACCCAAGCCTTCAAGAAGTTCCACTTATGAGAGATGCATGAACCCAGCACAGGAGAGCTCCAGAGGGTCACGGCGAATGACAGCCAACTTTATGCATTCACACTTCAGGCACCTTATTCAAACCAACTGCAGAAGCCTGATTGGTCCTTTAGAAAACATGGCAATGACTTCAATTTAGACATTTCTATTTCAGTGCAGCTAGACTACACAGGAGTATGTTGCTCTACCATTTAGTAATTTAGATACTTTCAATATTATTGCTAACTGACTCTTGAGGTATAAGTGCCTTAATTATGTTGGTTTAATATTTTGTGCTTAAATATTGTTATTTGTAAACTAACAGTGGGAAATTCTACAACTTCCCCATGTTTCTTTTTTATTTCAGTGCTACAGTATAAAATGGCATCGCTGATTGACTGTTAAATATTATTAATGACATCTGAAACGTTAACATTATGATTTTAAATATCTGATTGTTATCTACATGCTAAAAGTGTGAACAATCCAAAAAGACCTACCTTTTCAACCAACCTTTTTTTTCTACTATGAATTCTTGACTTTTGCAACCATAGAGACCAGGATTAGAGTTTGATGTTGTATCAGATTAAAACTTACACACAAACATACAGATTACCTTACTTCAGCATTAGCTACAGCTACAAAACAGTGCCATCCGGAGTAGTTATTATTACACATAGACAAAAATAATGTGATATTTATTTGCAGGTTATTATAAAGTTGTATAAATTGTTTTCTACTTACAACTCAGTCTACGTTCATTCCACCCTGAATGCGCCAGATCTCATCTACTTACAACTGTATTTTTCTGATCATATTCAGGAAACTAATAATTTTTTCCAAATTAAGGAAAACCTTCCTATTAAGGAAATATTTCATAATTAACAAGATAAAGTCACATGTTGTCAAGACCATCAGGAAAAATTTCTGAAGTTTTATGTAGGTGATGCAGTGTCTTTCTTTTTATCTGCAATATGCTGATTTTAGTGATGCTGATGATTTTGCCAATAATCCCTGAATTTTGTAGGAAGAAATTGTTGAATTATTTTTTAACAGAAGATAATTTTAAATTATTTTTGCAACATTTTGACGTAGAAACCCTAAAGCCCTGTAATGCCACTATAAAGCACATCTGAAGAATCCCTGGAAATCCGTGTTTGAAGGTTGAATATGCATTCGCTTTTGTTCAGCTCACCATTCTCTCAACGGCCTTGGGATCCACAGGAAGGAGACTGATGAAGGCCGAGAGACACGGCAATTCACAGAAATCTGTAGTTTCATTTGTGATCGTGATTCTGCTTGTTTTGTCTCAGTAGGCATCACCAGGAAGGAAGATGAGGGAATTAGCAGGAAAACGATACTCACATTATCACCTAAATTTTTTGCTTATTTCATGTCAGCTAAAAACAAGGAGTAAAGAACCTGGAACGTGGCTTCTCTGGGAGGCAAGAGCTGCTGCTGCCAATGACCAAAGATGTGACTGGAGAAGCCTTGGAAGAAACGAATGGAGCCTGTTTGGGAAATGCATCTGGCAGACCACCTACCTTGCCCTTAATAGAATCCCTGTTACCCACACTGGAAATCACACTTCTTTCGACTGTGATGAACAGTTAGATATACAAGTGATTTTCCAATTAAATCCTCCTCAGACTAAACTTCCTTTAAAACTAGACTGAGATGAGCAGAAAATATGTATTGGAGCCGGGCGTGGTGCAATACCCAGGATCCCTGCAAGAGACTGAGGTAGAGGATCATTGTGTTTTGAGGCCAGCTGCAGTGAAGCCTCAGTGAAGCCCACATACCACAGTGCCTGCAATCCTAGTGAATTCAAAGCCAGTCTGAATTACAGAGTGAGTCTCTGTCTAAAAAAAAAAAGCAATGACAAAAATATTTCGAGCAGAAGTCATATTTACCCCTCAACAATGAACTGATAAAGAAAATGTGCTATCTATACAAAATAGAGTACTACTCTGCCATAAAGAAGGATAAATTTGAATCATTTGTAGGAAAATATATGCACCAGGAGACCATAGTATGAAGAGAAATACATCAAACACACAGATTAAATACCACATGATTTCTCATATGGGAAATCTAAACTATAAATAAAAAGGCAAAATAAAAGACAGATAATAGGAAGTAAGGAAAAAGATCTTTTTCAAATGGAAAGGGAGTCAAGAGAGGGAGAGAATGGTGAGAATGTGGGACAAAAGGGATTTATATACATGTACTAACTCCGCAAAGGGAACACAAACAGCATAAACTACAAATATGCACTAAGAAAAAGTAAGCACGGAACAGAAAATCCAAGCCTGGCATTTCAGGGCAGTGAGATTCATTTGTGTGCTCTTATCACACATAACTTGAGTATGAAAAAGAACTGGAGAATGGGTTTCAACCCAAAATTTTTTGAAAATTCCTCCCTTACAGGTGCCAACCTCCTGGAAAATGATTTGGAAAGATGCAAGTTCTGACATCCACTCTGTCCATCCCTCCCCCTTCTGAAAGATGCCAGAAGGGATCAGTTTCACTCCAATTAACTGTCACTTGCTGAAAAGTAGGCTTAAGGGGAATCAGTTTTCTTACCTGAGTTTTATTTTGTTTTTTCAAAAAAATAATCAGCCATGAGCCAGGGATTTAGCTCAGTGGTTTAGGCATCTGTCTTGCAAGCACGAGGTCCTGAGATCGGTAACCACATACCATGGTACCTGGAATCCCAGCACTTGGGAGGCAGAGGCAGGAGGATTGCTGTAAGTCTGAAGCTGGCCTGGGCTACACAGTGAGTTCAGGGCCAGCCTGAACTACAAAGTGAGACCGTCTCTAATAATCATCATCATCATCATCCATAAATAATACATAATGGAATCAAACAGCAGGCAACCCTTTGAAATTGACTTTTTAAACTGAATATAATGCCCTCGAGGGTCATTCATATTGTCAGGTCTATCAGTAATGGTTCACTCCCTTTCCTGTACTATTAGTTCATTGCATAAATGTAGCAAAGATTGTTCAACTGTTCCCTCATTGAAGGACATGTGGGTTCAGTGCCTTCTATTAATAAGAAAGCTGCTCTGAGCATTCAGAAAAACTACTACTAAATGTCTACAATACGCAAAGCCCTTATCTTGGGCTCTGGTGGCTACAAAATGAAATAATAACAAAACTCTAATACATTTACTAATCTAACTCTAATAAAGCATAATGCATTCAAGAGCCATGAGACTGATTGGTATAAATTCTTGTGCCCATTTGTATCTGGTTACAAGGTACATTTTCCTTGTCCCCCTTCAACTTGTATTTATTTTGCTCAACATTCAGTGTGAAATTTCATTCTGGATACTACTGCCTTTCTTCAGGTCTGAAAATCATCAGCTGTTTTCTCCTCATCTGTTGCTTCTCTCGACCAACTGCCTTCTTTTTTGTTCATGTCTGGGCTTGCTATTAGTCCTGTTTTGGAACCTTTCCATGCATATACTTTCTTTTTCTTAATTTTTCTTTCATATTTTATCTCTTTTATTTGTCTTATGTTTGAGATTAATTTCTCTACATCACTTTGCTAATTTGTTCTCTGAGTCAGTAAAAAGATTATCACATCCATTTTGGTCTATTTTAGTTTTTTTAAAAAAATTCTAAAATATTTGGACTTCTTAACATGTTACTTCAATGTCCTTTTAAAATTTATTTCTTTTCCCTGGAGAACATAAGTGTAGGATGTATTGGTTCATGGCTTCTTTCTTGATGTCTGTATCTATGTGTTCTCTCAAATCGTGGCTGTGTGCTCTTCTGGGTATTAAGTTCTGCTCCATGTGCCTGGCAGTCTGGCACGGCTGTTCCTGGTCTTCCTAGTGGCAACTCCTGAGCTAATTTTGTTCTTTTCTTTACTACAAAAAGTTCAAAGCCACAAAGTTTTTCGCAGCTTTTTTCCATAGGAAAGGAGACATGATCAATTCTTGATTTTATGCGAAATAAAGCAAGCTCTGACCTATGATGTACAGGTGTAGTCAGTCTCTCTTCTTCATAGTAGCTAACTTGGCTGATGTAACATTTCTGGTTCCAGATTTCAATAGTTCGAGGATATAGTCTCACCACATTTCTGCTTTTGATCAATAGAGATGATTTTACTTGTTTTTCTGCATGCCTTAAAGTTTCAATAACCTACACAGTTTTGTATTGTTTTGCCTGCCAGGGACAATCTCTAAATCAACCTGCATCTCTAGCTTGCTGTCTCTGAGCATACAGACCCGCTCCTCACCATTGGAATCTTCAGGCCCAACTGCTAATGCCAGGACATATCCACTTCCCTCCCTCAACACTTCCTTTCCATCATCCGCCCTCCCTCCCCTGCTCTGGGGTGTCAAAACAATTCCTGTAAACACTATATTAAATAACCCCCAACTCCAGTAGCTGAATACATTAGAGGTTCATGTTTTGCTTACATCACAGATCGATGTAAATTCTGTAGCTGTCATTTGAACAGTGACACAGGGTCTCACGAAGATTTTTAAGTCTACCAGTGCCATCTAGAATACATAATTTTCAAGGTCACCACAGATATGGAAAGAAAGGCTGTAATTTATTTCATCTCTTGAATTATCACATAGTGTATCAATTTTTTTCTTATACTGTATATAGTTTTATGAATTTTATCATTTGTACAGACTTCTGTACTATAATCATAATGAGAATAATTATAGCAACCAAAAAACTCCAGCTTATCATACTGCTCCTTACAATCATAAAGCCTGGTCACCGCAGCCTAGCCCTGTTAAGAATATCATGTCCATAAATGAAATGATATTTTTACTCAGAATAACTCCTTTGGCACTCATCATAAAGTTATTGTGCTTTTCAAAGGTTTATTCCTTTTCACTACTCAGTTGAATTCCACTGTATTGATGAGGTAGTCTGTTTATCTATTCACTCACTGAAGAATATTTGGATTCCTTTGAGTTTGAGGCAATTATAAACAGAGCTATCAGAAGCATGCGAGTATATTTTAGGGTGGGTAAATATTTCAGTTTTTCTAAGGAAGATAACAGACATAGGATTTCTGGTTCATATGATAAGTACATTTTTAACATTGTAAGAAACTGCAGAATCATTTTCCACAATGGCTGTACAGCTTTATATTCCCTGCAGTGATATTTGAGAATTCTAGTTGCTCTGCATCCTAGACAGCAAGCACTTCATATTGTATTTTTCATTTTAGCATTCTAATAAATTCTAATAAATGTATACCACTAATTCAACATGATTTTAATTTACTTATCCCTAGGTGCTAGTAGCACTGAACATCTTTTATATGCTATTTTTATCATGATAGATACTTAGTGAAGTGTATCTTCATATTCTTTTCTGCATTATTAATTGAATTATTTGTTTTAGTTTTAAAAGTTCTTTTGATATTTTTTCAATTTGCAATTTGTCTTTTGACTTTGTGACAGTGATTTAATCAAATAACTTTAATAAGATCCAGTTTATCTCTTTTGCTCTTATGGCTCATGCATATAGGTTATGTGAACTCACCATGATTCCCAGGTTCACCCAGATTTTCTTCCCAAATAGCTTTGTCTTATATTTAGATCTACCACTCACTTTTAACGTTTTAGGAGTTATATTAAAGTGTATCTTATTTGGTCCAGATGCCCAAGTGTTCCAACACCATTTATTAATTTAAAAAACTATCCTTTTTCCACTAAACCACTGTGTGCTGTTGTCAAATCACTTGGGTGTTTATGTGGCTCTGGACCTCGTTTTGTTCTGTTGGTCTATGTCCTGTCTCTTTGCTAACACCAGGCTATCCTGAACACTGTAGTTTTTAAATTAATGCCTCTAAATTTTTCTTTTAAAAATTGTTTCAATTACTTTTATTTCTTTGTTTTTTCATTAGATTTTAAAATTAATTCTTATACCCCTAAAATATCCTTCTAGGATTTTCATCAGTACCACATTACATGTACAGTTCTACTCAATGATATTTGATGCCTTTACTATGTGAAGTTTTCTAATGCACAAGTGTTTTTCTATTTATTCAGGTTTCCTTTAACTCCATCCACCAGTGTTGAAATTTTCAATATAAAAGTCTAGCTACATATTTTGACTTTTACCAAAATATTCCTTTATTATTTTAACATCTTAAGTGCTATTGAGTTTTTAATTTTTGGTTTTCAATTTTATATTAGCAAAATATAGAAATTCAGTTGTTTTTTGTGTGTGTTGCTGTTGCATTTTATAGCTTTAATAAACTTGATTATTTCTAAAAAAACTTTTGTGGATTTTCTGCATAAGGCATTTATGAATTGGGACATCTATATGTCCATCATTCCTTTTTCTGACTTTACTACCTTGGCTAGGACTTCCAATAAGTCACTAAGTAGGAATAACAGGGCAGACATCTTGGCCTTATTCTCAGTCCTATGCACAAAGAATGCAATTTTTCCTGAGTATGATGTTATTGGTAGCATTTCTCTGATATTTTTATGAGACTAAGGAAGTTATCATCCTTGTTTTCCTAATTTTACCTTTCATTAAATGCTTTCATCTCCTCAAATTGTTATAATCATGTGGGTCTTACTCCTCAGGTTATTAATGTAATGAGTTACACAGGTTGACTTGCACTTATTAAACTAAACTGTTATTTCCAAGACAAACATTATGTGGCTGTGGTGTATTATTCCTTTTTATATTTTCAACTCAATTTGCTATTTTTTGTTAGAGTTATGCAGATAGGTTCATGACAGATATTGCTCTATAGTTTTCTTTTTGTAATTTTTTAAATTTTACTATCAAAGTAACAAATAGTAGTCCTGTAAATTGAGTTAATAAGTGCCCTGTTTCTCTCTCCATCTCTCCTTGTCTGTCTCCCTCCTCTCTCCCTGTCTTTCTCTCTCTCTCTCTCTCTCTCTCTCCTTTCTATCTTTGTCTCTTTCTCTCTATTTTTGGAAGACATTATATAAAATTATGCTAATTCTTCTTTAAATAGTTCATAGAATTGCCAGTGAAAGTAATGGGGTTTAGAGATGTCTTTTTCAGGAAATTTTAAATTATACATTCAGTTTCTTTAATAGTTACACATTTCTTTTTTTGAGACAGAGTCTTGCTTTGTAGTTCAGGCTGGCCCTGAGCTCAGCCTCCAACTCACATCACAGCAATCCTCCTTCCTCTGCCTCCCAAGTGCTGGGATTACAGGCCTGAGCCACCACGCCCAGCACTGTGGTATGAGGTATTGATTGCTGATTGGCATGAGTCATTATGCCTGACATTGTTATGCAGTAACCCGGAGTCAAACCCGGGACCTTGTGCTGGCAAGGCAAGTGCCAGAACCACTGAGCTAAATCCCTGGCCCAAGTTACACATTTCTTGAGCTATGTATTCATCTGGGGTGAGTTTTAGAAGTTTGTGGCTTTCAAAGATTGCTCCATGTCATCTAGTTTGTTGAATTTATATGAACTGCATAAACTTATTTTTCTTCTACAGTTTACAGAGTTTGTAATACCAGCCACTTCTCACTCCTGTCAATAATAATTTATTCTCTCTCCCTCTTCCTCCCTCCCCTCCTCCCCCTCCACTAGAGTTTCATGATATTTCCTAAGAATCAGGATTTTTTTTGTTTGATTTTCCTCATTTTAATTTTTAATTTTTGTTGTTGTTGTTGTTGTTTTACAACATTCTGTTCTTTTCTTTGTAATTCCCTTTATTCTGGTTCATTTGGTTTAATTTGCTCTTTTTCTAGTATATTATGGTAAAAGCTTAAACTCTTGAAGTGAGGCTTGTCTTTGTTTTTATTACACACATTTCATGGATAAAAATGCCCCTCCAAGCACTTCTTTAATTTAATTTCACAGTTTGGATTTTAATTTCCATTTATTTCAAAATATTTTCTAGGTTTTTTTTAAAATTTTATATTCGATGCATTACTTTAAAATTTGATCATTAATTTCCAAGCATTTTGATATCTTCCTGCCACATTTCAGTTGTTGATTTCTAGTTTGATTCTATTGTAATCTCACAACATACTTTGTGCCACTTCAATTATCCTCAATTTGTTAGAGTTTGCTTTATGATCTATGAGATGGTCTTTTATGGTGAATGTTACACACATACTTGAAAAACATATTCTTCTGCTGCTGAGTGGAGTGTTCTATGTCAGATCCAGTCAGTTAATAGCATTCCTCAGTTCTTGTGTATCCTTGCTCATTTTCTGTCTTCTTATTGTATTTATAACTGAAAGAGAAATGTCAATGTTTCAACAATATGCATGCATTCATTTTCTGTTTTGTTCCTGTCAATTTTATCTCATTTATCTTAGCACTGATATCAGTTGCACATACTTGTAGTATTTGTATGTATTCATATGAATTATTCCTTTTAATATTATATATTCTTCTTTATTACTAATAATTTCCTTCATTCTAAAGTTACTTGTTTGACGTGTATCTAGCCACTGTAATTGTGCATGTGATACGCTTTCCCACCCTTTCAACCTATCTATGTCATCACATTTGAACTGAATTTCTTACAGATGACAGATAGCTGGTTCATGCTTTTTACATGATTCTGGACTCTGTCTTTTAATTGCTCACTTTGATCATTCACATTTATTGCAAGTATTGATATATTCTAATTAGGTCTCCTATTCTATTTATTTTCGGTTTGCTTCTTACTGTTTACATCTCTGTACCTGCCCTTTCTTGCCTTTTCTTGGTTGAACATTTTTAATATTTCATTACAATGTATATAACTTGTTCTACTATAGAATTTTACTTATTTCTCTAGATATTACAAAATACATATTTAATTTTTGTATTTTTAAAGAATCTGTACATTACCACACAATTTAAATATGAAAACCTCACCACTTTATATATTCCCTTAGACTCTTAGTTTATGCTGTCCTTGTCTTATGTATCACGTATACACTGAGAATCTCACTGACAAAGCTTTAGTTTTTGTTTACAACAGCAAAAAATGTTTTGATGAATTCAAGAGAATAATAAGCTACAGATATACTTCCCTATATACTTACAGTCCCTGTAGTTTTTCCTTTGTTCCTGATGCTCAACCTTTCCCTTTGTTATGATTTCACTTCTGTTTCAAGAGCTTCTTTTAGGAATTCTTTTAGAGTAGCACTTCTATCTATAAATTTCCTTGTATTCCTTCATTCGATAATTCTTCATTTCACCTTTCATCCTGAAGAATATTTTATCTAGAAACAAAGTTCTAGGTTAATAGTTCTCTTGAAATACTGTGTTCCTCTTTCTCCTTGCCTTTATTATTTCTGAGGAGAAAGTCACAGTCATTCGAATCATCATTCTCCTACTTGGAGTGCATCATTTATTCTGACTGGTCTATATCCATAGCAGTTTGATTATAACATGTCCGGGTGTAGAGTTCTTTGCTCTTCTATCTGGGTTTTTCTCAGCGTCTGGATTTTATAGGTTTATGTCCTTTATCAAACTTGTAGGTTTTCAGGAATGATTTATTTGCGTGTTTTTCAGTACTTCTTCCGTTTATATGGGACTTTGATGAGAAGAAAATTTGATATTCTTTATTGCTCCACAAATCCCTGAAACTCTGCTCGTTCTTTTTTTATGTTTTTCATACTGATTTCTCCCTACCTCTGTTCAAGCTCACTACTGTTTTTTTCTATCATCTCTCTTTTGCTACTGAGTTCAGGCTGCCATTGAGTCTTTTGTGGCTATTATATTTTTAGGTCTGTAATTTCCATTTGGCTTTTCTCTATAACATCAGTTTCATTTTTGAGGCTTTTTATTTTAACTTGTCACAAGAGGGTATTCATTTCCTCAAGAACTTTTATAATAGCTGTCTTATTAGTCTTTGTCAAACAACTCCAACACCTGTGGGCTTTCAATGTTACTATCTAATGGTTGTCTTTTTCCATGTGAGTCAAAATACTTGTATTTCTTTATATGCCAAGTAACTTTGGATTATATCCCAGACACTTAGAATACTGTGTTATGTGACTCTGGGCGTTGTCCAGATCCAATGGAGAATACTAACATTTTTGCTTTTTCAGGCAATTAATCTTGTTAGGTCGTGGCGGCAAAGTTCAATTCACCCAGTATGGTCAACAATTTCAAGATGAGTTTCATCTTTTTAAGACTTTGTCTCACTCACTCTTTGTATTTTCTTGTGTGTACGCCACCCAGTGGTCAGTCTGGGACTGAACAATAGTCTATTGCGGTCTTCGGTCTGATAATAAAGATTGTATCTACATTTGTGTAATTTAAGGATGAGCTCTGGAGCTCAGAAACACCAATGGGGCGTTATTTTCGCAAGCTTCTTCCTCTCTATTACTTTCTCACTCCTTGGGCCTTTCAAACATGGTTCTCTACGCAAAAACTTTCCGTTCTGCTTTGTCAAATTCTTTATCACATTTCCCTGACTACACCTGCATCGGCCAAATCAGAGGGAGAACAGGAAAATCAAGAGATTTTTTTCAGCCTCTTGGAAACCACAGCGCCACCAAATGGAGAGAACGTTTCTTTTTCCTCAGAATTTTGGCACTAAGGTCTTTCCACAGTTTGGGTATTTTGCTACCCAGAACTGCCTGAGGGAAATAAGAGAAAAATAATTGGAAAACTGGAATTACCTACCTCTCAGAAACCTCAGCTTTCTTACCAGAAAAATCAGGATAACAATAGTCCTGCCACCCTTAGGGCTGCATGGAGTTTAAACTTGATGTTGATGGTTAAATACCCCCGTCGCAAGTGGCACAACCTAGGTTTGATCCAAGTTTTCTTACATTCAGCCAAATGCTTAATTTTCACACTACAGTATATTTGCTGCAGCATATTTAAAGGAAAAATAGATATAAATTAGATGTAATTAGAATAAATAGAGTAATCAAAACTAAAATATTCAGGCTGTCCTCTGGAGGGGATGAATACCACTGGAAATTTTTGAGGAAAAACTAAAAATGTCAAAATAAGAAACCTGATAAAATGACTTTGAAAATAGGCATGAGACGGATTAAAAAGCTAGCAAAAGAACTTTACCAGACAGACATTTTTTTTGCAGACTAGTAGAAAAGAGGAGGGGACCAGAGGGCAGGGAGGCAAGGAAAGTAACAGAGGGCAAAGAAAGGACATGGAGATTATCAAAGTATGTCATATGCAGATATGAAAATGCTACCAGCTATTTCATCATTCTGTGTGGTTAATATGCACTAATAAAAATAAAATGAAGCTAATGCAAAAGATTTTTCATCAATTACTATGGTATAATTAAATTGATAATTAAGAATGAGAGTCAAAATTAATTCACATCAATTCTTGCTTTTGGCATTTGGTCTGTGAGTTCTCTGTACCTCAAGAAAGCTAAGGATAGGGCCGGGGAGTTAGCTCAGTGGTTTCGGCGCCTGTCTTGCAAGCACAAGTGCTCGGGTTCAATTCCCCGGGCAACCAACCACATACAATACTGGGCATGGAGACTCACGCCCAGCAGCAATCAGTACCACACACTACAGTGCCGGGCGTGGTGGCTCACGCCTGTAATCCCAGCACTCAGGAGGCAGAGGCAGGAGGACTGCTGTGATGTCAGTCTGAGGCTGAGCTCAGGGCCAGCCTGAACTACAAAGAAAGACCCTGTCTCAAAAAAAAAGGACTCTTTTTCTTTTGCATGTTAATGAGCTCAGATGCTTAGATCAAAGATTAAAGAAGATTTAGGAGGGAATGAAAAAAGTAAAATGTTAAATACATAATAGAACTAGTAAATATTTACTGTATAAAACAACCATGATGACATTTTAAAGGGCAGCCACAAATCTCATCCAGTATTGAGCTTATGAGTACATACAAAGTCTATAATTTCCACATGTACTGCAGAAACCAATTTTTTCACTTTCCTTTTGTTCACCATATGCAATGTGCATAATAAATGGAACATATTTCCATTTCTCAATAATATCTCAATTTTATAGGATGAAGGGGGAAAATAATGAGATTATAACAAAAAAGAAAGGAAACAAATTTTATGTATATAGGGGAGTGGTAGGGTGGGTAGAACTATGGGAAAAAATGAGAATTAAATTGTGTCTTATACTGGTACAAATATCCATTGTGGAGTGCAATTATGATGTGTATATGTAATGTACCAATAAAGATTTCAATTTTTAAAAATGCAAACAAACAAAAAAAAAGGAAAGCTAAGGATAGGATGAACAAGCAACCAAAGAGCAATAAATAATGAAAGTCAATTTTGCAAGTGGCTTTGATTTGGGAAAACAGTTCCCATGAAGAATGTAAAATTACAATATAAGGCTGTAATGTTTAAAAAGCATTGCTGTCTTAACATTTATAAAACTCATACTAGAATTAGAAAATTTAGTCCTCTTTAATCTTGAATTTTTCAATGTTTAACTATGAGGATTTATTTAATATTAAGGTTATTTAAAACCCATAGTAAAGGAAAATATAGAAGTATTTTTAAATTACCATGAATTCATTAATACTTTCAAGTAGATTAGTATTGTATTAGCTGCAATATATCTTTGAACTAGTTTGTATAGGTGCACATATTTAAAGTCATGTTATTTAATTAATGTACATACAATGGCCACAGGCCATTTTATAAATTCAAGGATCCTTTGTACTAAATTCAGGGTCATCTGAAGGATTGAAAACTACCAAGTTTTTTTATGGAATAATACTATCTTCAAAAAATATCAAGAGTGCTTCTCATTGTAGAACAGTGAAAAGAATAAAAGTGAAAACAAAATTCTCTTTTCAACACAATGAAACTATTAAGAGCACCAGAGAGTGATGTAGTTCTCATAATTCTTTTCAAATAACAATATTCTTCACTTATCCTCTGTTCTCATCCCACCTTCCATCAATATTTTTTCTAGGGACCAATTCAAAATCTGAAGATCATTCATTTGATTCATTCTCTTGACATTTACTGCGAGCTTAATATGCACCAGGCAGAAGTAATAAGCTCACCAGTCTGAGTCCTTGCCTCACAAAGATTGCATTCTAGAAGAGAAAGACAATACTCCAAGGACAATACAAATAAATGTTTCTCATAGTGCCCAGAGAGAAAACTACTGTATGTAGAGCAAGGAACTTGATAGAATTCGTCTAGGAAGAATTTCCAAGTAAATTACTTTTAGTAAAAGGAGTTAATTCTAGGCAACAAAACAAAAGGGAGAGAAAGGACACTAGTGCAAGAAAAAGTATTATATTATGGGAAAATTAAAAGAAAGTCAGCATGTCTAGGTCTAATAATAAGAATCAGACAACACAGAACTTTGGAAAGCACATGGAAGTATATATGTTTGCCTGCAAAGCATTGGGAAGTCATCCTGGTCTTACATTACTACTTCTGAATTCAGGAAAATGTATTTTCCCTTTCTGTGTCCCAGTTACCTCTTTCAACAACAATCACAACTACATCATATAGATGTGGTGGTGATTAAATGAGGTGGCCTGTATTTAGCCTTTGGCAAAGTAGCAGGTACATAGTAAGTACCATTAAATGTTAGTTAATTTTGTAACTAAGTTATATACTCTGTATTACCCTTATATCTGAGCAAATTTTATAAGACCACCAGTGAAATCTTGTCCTGCCAATCCACTACCACTCTGTTAGCTATTCAGGAATCTATTTGCATGCTATTTATTCACAGAAGACCAAGAACTTTATTTACATGGGAAGAGAAGAGTAAGAGAGAAGTTTATATCTTCTTTAAATTCAACTGTAACCAATGAAAGTTTTGAAATATAGCTGAAGGCCATGCTTAGTCAATAAGGACTTTACTGGTTATAAGTGGGTTCGGTGTAAGGGAGAGTTCGCCTGTGTAATGAGGCTGTACCGACTCTGAAAGTGAATCCACCTCCTCTCCGCCTGGTATCCTCATCCCCAGGACCCTTCTCCCAATCCCACCAATGTTTCTCCCTCATTTTATCTGCTCTATTATCCAACATTCTTCCCCCAGCCAGATAATCTTTTACAAGTACCAGAAATACATTAATTAGAATGATTAATGTGACTATTACAATAACAAGCTATAAAAATAACTTAACATAGTCGAGATTTGTTTTCTTCATTGGTAGCAATTTAATGCAGGTTATGAGGCTTCTTGGGTCACCACGCCACAGCCTTCATGCACAGGGACTCAAGCCAGTTCTTCTCAGGGCTGCACCATCTACAGCAAGTGGCTTCCATGGCTACTAAAGGACAAGAAGAGTGTAGAAGCTGAGGATGCTACATTCCATTCTCATAGTTTGGCCACATTGTTCCAAACCCACCCACAAGGGAGGATAGAAAATGGAGTCTTTTGTGTGGCTTCAACAACAGCAACAAAAATACACGCTGACATCCATAGAGCATTGTTCCTGGAAGTGGGTAGAGAAGTCTTGCTCCACTCAGGATGTTTTGTGTGTGTTATTAATCCTTTATTTACCCCAAAGCATACAGACAGTCACTGAAAGGTTACACCTAGAATTTCCTTTGGTCATCCTCAGCTAATGTGAGACAGCTCCATTTTAAAACAAGAAAAAATTGAAATTCAGAGAAAATGGGAGTGGGGGTCAGTGTCAAGCTTAGACACATCTGAGGAACCTCAAGTCTGAGAGAGAAAAAGAATCCTGAGCTTCCCCAAGAATGGTCACTGTCAAAAAAAAAAAAAAAAAGAATGGCCACTGTCACTTGTACAGATATTTTTATCCAAGAACTGATGTCAGTTTGCTATTTTCACTTCGTTCTTCTGTAACTAATAATGTGCCAGTTGGAAAACTTCCATTGGCACCTACAGTGACACAAAAATGAAACTTTCATAGGCCTCATGCTCAAAACATTAATAGTCTAATAAGAAGGATAACATTAAAACAACTATGTGTGAAAATATGTATTTTTATTATTATTTAACTATAACATTTATTTCTATACTATAAATTGCCAGAAGAACAGTGAAAGACCCTCATATCTAAGTCCTCCAAATAATGAATATTTTTCAAGGATTTGAGTAAAACCTCAGTGGAAAAGAAATATTTTGACACTGGAGCATGTTTCTTAAAACTCACCCATTTGTAATTGATCTCAAGAATAGAAATTTCAATTCCCCATGACAAGAACAAAGGAGAAGCTCGGAGGTTAAATAACCACCGGCCTGGGGTCCTGTGAATTTTGGCTTTTCTTCCTTTAAGACAGGGAATTGAATCATCACTAATTCACCACCAGATTCACAACTTTACTGAGACACTTTACATCAACTTTGAGTTCCACTAGCCACACAGTGTGATCAGAGAAACTGAATGTATAGAGGTGTCTCCTCTGCACGATGTGGTCTGTCTCAGAAGCAAAGCAGCACACGCGACCTCCAGAAATGCATACACCTGGCCCCTCTCAAGACTCCCACTCAGAATTGCCCTGTAACAAGACCCCCGGTGATTTGTATGCACATTAATTAGAAGCAGTGGTATAAAAAATTCATATCTTTATAAAAAGGTTAGACAACACTTCCAAAACCAACAGAGATTTATAATCCCCAAACACGAATATTGTGATCAATATAATATTGTGGTTCTGGAGTTTTCCCTGAATTATGAAACAGAATGAGGATTTTGTATACCAATATATGATGTAATTCAATTAAAGTTAGCTAAATTAAAGTTAGCATTTATAGAAACCAATGGCAAAATGTTTTGGTTCATGCAAATAGAACCAAATAAAACCAAGAATACAAACACTAATGGAAATGGGCGGCAGTGCTTCCAAGTTGACACAGAGGTTTGTGCTCACCAATACTGCGTGTATTTCAATGACTGTTATTTTTTAGTGGTTCTTTCCCTACTAACAGCCCAGAATTTTTGGAAACACATGAACAAATTAATCTAAAGCATTTAAAATTCCACTGGAATTTGTGAATAATGACTGAAACAGCCTCAAGTTGAGCAAGATATAGATGTTTTGAAACGTCTCTATTGCAGCCACATGCTCAGAGAAAAAGGAAAGGAAGCTTTTCCAAGGGCTCTACTCTGAGATGAGGAGAATGGGAGGAGAGGGAGTGACCCCTGGCCAGAGATTTCTAGTTCCTGCCATCACACCTCAAAAAGCAGCTCACGAAGTCTGCAAGCAGATATTTCTGCGGAGGCATTTCACAACTCGCTCCCACCTCCACAGTGCCGATGGAGCTGCTCCTGCTAACGGGACACATTTTTTTAATTAGAGCAATTTGTTTTGTAGGAAGAGTGATACCTTTCTCAAGATCCCGTTCCTGCTGTTTCTGAGCCTCTTTGCCTTGAGGACCCTTCTGCACCAGTGAGCCTCCAGCAACTCCTGCTTCGAAGAGAAGTAGAGTGCTGCATTTCGATACTACAGACTACTTCAAAATCATGTTTTCGTTTCCCAGAAAGAGATCTTTAAAATACACTACACTTCAGTGGCTGCATCCTGCCAGCGCCCAGCACCAAGGAGCACCTCAACGAGCTCTGCCAGAAACTCACTTTCCTTCTTTTGTTGAAAGAAAAAGGCAGGCAAAGGGATGGGCCACTCTTGGAGAACGCACCAAGTGAGCCACATCTGGCAGTTTGTGTCTGGTTTGTAGAGTTCCATGGCCTGGTCCAACAGAGCAGGAAAAGCCTGGCACGCATGTGCACGGGTGGGGGGGGGGCGCATGCGCGCGCGCGCACACACACACACCCCCACACCTCACCAACTTCCATAGTGAACGGGAGCAGAGGCAGGGAACAATTGCTCTGGGAATCCCCATACACAACTGTCAAAGGAAACTGCAAAACCTTATCCCACTCCCTCTCCTTTCCTCGCCTCTGCCCCAGAGGGAAAGCTTCAGAATGGACCCCCCCACCCCGCAGTAACACAAAAATGAAACATTCATAGGCCTCATGCTCAAGACATTAATAGTCTAATAAGAAGGATAACATTCAAACAACTACTTGTGAAAATATGTATTTTTATTATTATTGTACCTTAAAATAATAAGAGAATAGTGACATATGACATTTTAATTCTGTAGAGTATCCGATGCTTTCATCCCTATTTTTTTCAATTGACCCTAGAGATGTTTTCATTTACTATTTGGTGACAGGCATCCCCCAAAAGAAGAAAGTGAGAAGTTTACACAGACCAACATTTCAGATGGAAGAAATAGTAACTATAGGTTTCCCTCAATATTAAGCTATTTCTATAACATTTACTTTACATTTATCTTTATACAGAGAGAAATTTACAAAGGATACAGAAAGCAATGACTAATCAACTTTTAGGAAAGAAATTTTCACTGGCTTCCTTAAATAGAAAATTTATTTGTCTGGTTCACAAAGCAATATAGAAAAGAGCCTCCAGCACTAGCAGCATCTAAAGAAAACAAAATCTAATACAAAGGTATAGAGAAGTATTTTTGCTGTCATGAATTTGATTAGTAAACAACTCAATACCTGCAATACGCTAGAGTAACTTAGATATAAAATAAATCAAATCTAGTAAAACACATTTTCAGTACCATGCATACTTCCAGCATTGCAAGCCACTAGGTGCGGGCTGTAAAGATGATTCTCATCAGTACTGCCGCAGTGATAACCTGAACTGCCTAACCTACCCCCAAGAACACAGCTAGCGCTGAGTAGAGGGGGTCTGAGCCCGACTGCTAAGCTATGCTGCCATGCCATGAAAGAATATTTTCCTATCAAACCCCGGGGCATCTGAGATCGGAAATAACCAGCAAAGAAGACTGTCCTCCACAGAATGCGGTTGAATATTCTAATTTTGAAAATAAAATATGCTCAAACATTGAAGACTTTTTGAGCATCAATGTGACATTGCCAGTAGAAAATTCTACACTAGACTTCATGTGATAGTTCACAATCAAGTAACAGGCACATTAAAAATATTCTATAAAATTATAATCAGGCTATGTTTTAAGGAATATATGAAATATAAATGAATTTGGTTCCTATCCTTACTATATGTCTTTATGTATTTGTAAATATTCCAAAATCCTAAACATATTTAAAATCTGAAACACTTCCTATTACAAGCATTTCAGATGAGGGATATTTAACTTATGTCTGAGTAAAGAAATGCAGAAAACCACCCCTAATGTCTATTGAGTGTTTACCATCTTGTCCAGTAGGCATTTCACTTTATTTCATTTCTCACCTCTTTTAGGCAGGTACACCCATTTGTTATTCCAGTGCCCACTTCATCAGTTTTTTAAAAAATTGAAGTATGAAGAAAGATCTTGGTGACTCAAAATCAAACCATAGATTTGAACCCAAACTTGATTGAGTCTAGAGCTACAGGTTTCACCATTCTGCTAAAAACACATAAAAATAAATATTTTAAACCACATAATTTATAAGTTCTGCCAGTGCTGTTTCAAGATAGCTCAAACATTTGGTAGTTTACTATGCAACCTATTTATCTACTGATACTTACAAGCAATATAATCAATTTCACTTATCTTTCTCTTTCATGATACACTCAAATCACCAAATTACTGCCTTTGGAATACCCTCTTGTATTTGATAAATACATTAAAGATACATTTTTAAAACCAGATAGTTATATTACCCAAAGCTCTCATGGTAGCAAAAATTCACTGCCAGTTTGCAGTACTAACTCTTGTGTGTCAGGTGAACACCTAGACTGAGATCCTAGTTGTAACTGAGGCAGACTTCAGAAATGTAAGGGTGCAAATGAGCAAGGCAAACTGAGAATGTCATATTTTTGTTAGGCAATGTCCTTTGGGGTGAATTTAATCAAGATAACACAATCTTTATTTTTTTAAATAATAATATTTAAAATTCTCACGGAAATATCTAAACTTTGAGTGGGTAGAACAGACTCTTATTTTCCCTGAGTAGCTAGAACAATCTCTCATGTGAGTACCTAAACATCTATTTAGATCATTTAAATGCCATACACGTCAAAACACTCCAACCTAACACTTCCTTTGAAGTCACGACAATCAGTTTTTTCTTAGTGTCATGTTTTAGCATTTCTATAGCACTTCACTTTTGACGAGTGCTTTATAATTATTTCTACTCTTAGTTACCTCCTAG
This sequence comes from Petromus typicus, assembly GCA_004026965.1. Lineage (NCBI taxonomy): Eukaryota > Metazoa > Chordata > Mammalia > Rodentia > Petromuridae > Petromus > Petromus typicus. The sequence continues at coordinate 17,367 of PVIR01005138.1, read as the reverse complement.
TTATTCATTTGCATATAGTTGTTTTTCCAGTGATAGATACATAGACAGACAGACAGATAGACAGACAGACAGATAGAATTAAACCAACCCAAAACCAAGAGGTTAAAAGTTATATCAGATTTGTAAATAAATATGTACATACCGGAAAAGTAAGGCAGATAGATTCAATAGAGAAAAATGGATAAACAGATAAGAAATTCCAGGGACCAGTAACTTCTTTTTTCTTAGGTTTTTTTTTTTTTTTTAGGTTTTTTGAGACAGGGTCTCGCTTTGTGTTTCAGGCTGGCCCTGAGCTCAGCCTCCAACTCACATCACAGCAATCCTCCTGCCTCTGCCTCCCGAGTGCTGGGATTACAGGTGTGAGCCACCACGCCCGGCACTGTGGTATGTGGTACTGGTTGCTGCTGGGCGTGAGTCTCCACACCCAGTATGGTATGTGGTTACCGGGGATCAAACCTGGGTCCCTGCGTTTGCAAGATAGGCGCCAGAACCACTGAGCTAACTCCCCGGCCCAAGGGACCAGTAATTTCTTGTATTCTTTTCTTTCAGGGATTATCAAACACATTCCTAAATTGCCAAGTAGAACATACACAAATGAGAGAGTATAGGTCGCACATAAACTAATATTGAAAGAATAAATGAAAGTGACAGGCACTAAGAGTTTTGAGCCAATGTGTATGCCTTTAAGTAACAGAATTCCTCACACCTATTTCCTAACCTCCCTTGGAGCCAGAAATAGCAACATAATGAAGTTCAGAGGGATGAAATATGAGAGGTGTGTAGCTTCTCAGTCAACTTCTTGATGATAAAAGCTTACCATGGGCCTCCTCTGCCCCTTTCCTGTGGTTAAAAATGTCAAAAACTGAAGCAGCCCTTCCAGATGTTAAAAGGAAGCCGTATGTTCATTTTTAAAGAAGTTGGTTGGCTGGCGAGCGCGTCATCTGAGGTGGAAGCCAGGGCCTCATCCAATGTGCGAGGCAAACGCTTTACTGGGACCTACATCTCTAGCTAACCACTTTACTTTTAATTTAAATTTTTAACTGACTTCTAAAAATATAAAAACTGTACTCTTATGGGATACTCTATGATGCTTCGGTACAGGAACACACTGCATAATGTTCCAAACTATTTATGTCTTCAACCACTGATCATTTCTTTTTTTTTTTTTTCCACTGATCATTTCTTTATGGTGAAAACACTCAAATTCTTTTGCTATAGCTTTTTGAAATACACAGACACTTGTTACCTACACACTAGAATGCCAGAACTTCTTACCCCTACAAAATTATAACAGTACGCATTGATCAATCTTCCCCCCTTCTTCTCCCTCTGTACTCTTGCCAGTCTCTCATAGCCTCTCCTTTACCTCGTTTTTTGTACTGGAGATCAAACTCGGGACCTTGGACTCGCAAGGCAGGCACATCCACTGAGCTACGTCTCTGGCCACTGAGCTATGTCCCCGGCCACTGAGCTACATCCCCAGCCCTCTGTCACTTTACTTTTAACTTGTATGCTATCAACTTTTTTATAGTCCTCATATGACTGGGATCACATAATGCTTGTCTTTCTATCCCTGGCTTATTTTATTTAACATAATGACCCATCTGTGTGGTTGGTTATAACTGACAAAATTTTATCTAATTTGCAAAATTCCTTATATATGGATCACAGATAGTATTCCACACATGGACTCCATATATATATATTATATATGTATATACATATATATATACATATATATATTTCACATATATATTTCACATATATAGATAGTATTCCACATATATATACATATATTCCATATAAACATTTAAATATATACACATACATTCCATTACATATACCTATATAAAGTATTCCACATATGTACATATACTCCATATATATAGATATATAGATATATGCCACTTTTCCTTTATTTATTCATCAACTATTGGATAAATATGTTGTTTCCTTAGGTTGTTTCTTTAAGTATTACGAATAGTGCTGGACTAAACATGACACTACAAATGTAATAAACATGTGACTGTCCCCTTTGGAAATACACTCAAAAGTAAGGTTTATGTATCATATGACAGTTCTAGTTCTCATTTCTTAAGGAACTTTCCTCTAGTTTTCGACAGTGGCTATAATAACTTACATTCCTGTCAACAGTACACAGGGTTCCCCTTTCTCCATACCTTTGCCAGCATTACCTTTAGTCTTTTTGATACTAGCCATTCTTACAAAGGTGAGATGATACCTTATTGTGGTTTTAACTTGCACTTCCCTAATGATTATTGATGGTGAGCATTTTTCTCATGTGTCTGTCAGTCATTTGTATATCTTTTAAGAAAGGTCTATTTAGGTCTATTGCCTGTTTTTTAATCAGGTTTCTCTTGAGTTGATTGGGTTGTTCTATATTTTTGATATAGCTTCCTGTCAGATGTGTAGCTTGCAAATATTTTTCTCCCTCTTGGTAGGTTTTCTATTCACTCTGATGATTTTTTTTCTTGACTGTATAAAGCTATTTAGTTGAATGCAATTCTGTTTGTCTATTTCTGCTTTTGTTTCCTGTGTTTTTGGTGGTCTTGTTCAAAAATGCATCTATGCCAATAACTTCAAGGATTTCCCTGTTTTCTTCCACCAGTTTCATAGTTACAGGTCTTAACTTTAAGCCTTTAATCCATTCTTGGTTGATTTTTTTTTAACTGATGTGAGATGACTTCATTATTCTCCATGTGGGTATCCAATTTTCCTAGCACTATTTACTGAAAAAGTTTTGTATCCTCTCTCCTCTTCCTAATGTCACACTTTCAACTTTGGTAAGTAGTAATGTCTTGGAACCATCTAAGGGCTTTTTAAATGCATACTACAGAATTTGTGGATATTATTGCCATCCCAATGATCTTCGACTTCTTTTATTTTGCTTTCTTTATTTGAATAACACGATGGCTTTGAGAAATCCAGCATTTTTTTTAATTTTTGAAAGTATTTTAGAATCTGTGAAAATATACAGCTATGAAACATTAATTTTTAGATACATAGTTAGCAGATATTTATTCAACATCTAGTCTATGCTTTTGCTTCTATTTCCACAAAATATCACCTGTTTAGAGTCAACCTCACATTTCTATTTAAAAGGAAAGAAAACTAAAACCCAAGACAATACAGCTGGTAAATAACAGAGCTTGGACTTGGATCCAGGATCCTGACTCAGTATACATCCCTTCCTGAGAACTCTATTCTACCTTCTTAACATTTTCTGATATATTTTTATATGTGAAGTTTCAGATCAAAACACACACACGCACAAAATGAAACCTACTAGCATAGTGATACCTGCCAGGCATTGATGAAAGGACTACAAAGGTAGTCCTAGCCAGAATATAAATATCATGAAGGATCAAGAGTAAATATATCAGAGTGATTCCACTCAGAATAAAAACAGAAAGTCTTAAAGAGGAAAATGAGCTATTATGTCCCACCCTTAACATAAATATGTCTGTCCTCTTTTGAAAATAGGGTCTCATTCAAAATAACTCTGTACCATAGTTCTAATGAGAATCTGCTTTGTACCAACAAAACTGTTAAGAAGAGATGCATCCAGGTCAAGAATTGTCAGGAATGACTCTAGATAGTTGATTTAATTGTATGTCTTACCATAAAGCATCTAATTACAAGGAGATTCCATACTCACAGCTTTACTTACCTCATTCAAGGCTGGGGATGTAGGCTCCACACCTGCCTGGCAAGTTCAAGGTCCGGAGTCTGATCCCAGGTACCTGAAAAAAGAAGTAGACACGTCAATCAGAGGAAGTCCAGGAGGAAGAAAACAAGATGAAGTTTTAATCCCCAGTCTTAGTGTTATTTTTTTATTATTTTTGAGTTATCTTGACTTAAAGCTAAAGAAAGGAAGAAAGAATAAGAATGAGATAGAAGAAGTAAATAATCTTTGCCATTCTAGCCCCTGATAATGGAAATATAATAGTATCTAAAAATCCTCAGTGCTGAATAATTATCAATTAAATTTTATATCTTGACTTTCCAGACAGGGAACTTATTATGAGAGTGCAGAAAAGCCATTCTAAAAGAAAATAAGGATTTAAGTTGAAAGTGTTAAAATTAATGATTCCAAGAAACATTGTGATATGGTTTACAGAAATTACTTTCACCCCCTCCCTCCCACACACATACAGAAACCGTGATTCCATCATAGTGAGGCTTACATTTCAAAAATAAAAGAAACAACCCATCAGTTAAGGCTAGGATTACCTTCTGCAAAAGAGGGATTTCTGGGATTTTAAATAAACGCCTAGGAGTTCTAAGTAGTTGGTTAAGAAATGCTGCATTACAGGCTTCCCTCCAACTGAGAACTAAATAAAGGTTGGAGCCATTAGACAAACGCAGAGAACTAGCTGGACTGCGGGCAAAGACCTATGTGGGAGGCGCTTAGTTTGAGGACCCAGTGAGTACAGAGTCCCCTCCTATGCAGGGTGTCTAGAGTACACCCTTGATTCTCAGTGCTTCTGACGAAGTTTCCTCTTCAATGGGACAACGGCTTTCTATCAAAGAGTGTCATAACATCTTATCAAAGAGTGTCATAACACAGGGTCCTTCTAATTGGTGTGGAGAGTTCTACAAGAGCATAGTAGTCGTAAGCCAAAGCATTGCCTCTCTTTAGGGAAATAGAACAAAATTTAATATACAGGGAGACAGAAAGATAATTAATTGCCTTCTTGGCAACCCACCACTCTACCACCAGTGGGATCATTGTGACAAGTTATGAAATTCAAGTCAAAATATTTAACCCAGCCACTTATTCAAGTGGTAGACCCAATTTTAGGCACCCCACAGTTAGGGTGCTGAGAGGGAAAAGTCTTCTCTTCATTTTTCTGCAGTACACACATATCTGTTGGTGTCTATGGGTATTCTGCTTTTTCTATGAAGCTTATATCTGTCTACAAAATATATACATGTATTTCTATAAATTTAACAAAGGAATAATGAATAGAGAAAATTATAATAGCCTGGCCAGTTCTGGGAAAACAGAAACTAGACCAAGAATAAGTTGAAGACGTGATAATTGTTTGAAATAATAAACTAATTACAGTGATAAGATAATTACATGAAGCATACATGTTATAATGTCATACTGCATCACATAAATTTGTACAATTTTCTGGTGTCAATTAAGGAAAAGCAAAACAAAAAGAATAGATTAGTACTGAAAAGTCTTTCAAAATAACCTGATTCAAAAGAGTCTTATCAAAAGGGTGTAAGAGAAATTAGCTAAAATTCCCAAAGAGATACAGATTATAGTAACTGGATGCTTAGCTAATGGAAAATGAGATTTCCGGGCCACCATAGTGATGTGCTGATGTACGTTGTGCAACAGAAGCAGGGAATTCTCTGACTCAATGTTCAGAGGTCAGGACAGAGGATTTTAGAGAATAACTTGGCAGAAAAGAGGGAGAGTGAAGTACGAAACTGCCTCCATGCTGACTAAGCTGGGTCCCAGCTGCTCATCAAGTTAAAGCCTGAGAAACTCTGCAAAGAGGATTATTTCAGAGGTGAGGACTCCCTAGAACATAACGTATTTCCTGCTGGGTCTTTAATCACATACAGTGAAAACAAACCCATTCCACATATACAATTTGATGAGTTTAGACAATGTACATGTCCATGTAATCATCACCACTGTCAAACTATAGAGCAGTTCCATTACCCACAAAAAGTTTCCCCAACTTAGTTTCCTCCCTCAAGTATTTCACAGTCTCACCCTAAGCCCCAGGCAAGCACTGACCTATTTTCTGACATTAAGGGTTATTACTTGTTCTTGACTTCTAAACAAGTGGAATCCTACCTTATATATTCTTTTCAGATCTGTCTTTTGTTAAGAAAATGGTTTTTGTATGTATTCATTCATGCTGTCTGCGGCAGTGGGTCATTCCTCTGTCGGCTGAGTAGAGTTTCGCTGAATTAATACACCACCTTTTTCCATTCACTTCTCTTTTGTCAGCCATCTAAATTGTTTCAAAGTTTCGGTTATTATGAGTAAAGTTATTGTAAATGTTGTATTCAGATTTTTTTATGCATCTATGCTTTTATTGCTCTTGGTTAAAGGCCAATGGAGGATTGCTAAGTCATAGGATAAGGTAAATTCTTAACTTCATGAGAAACTAGCAAGCTACTTTCCCAAAGGGTTTTAACCGTATTGCATTCCCACCAGTAAACGTGTGAGAGTTCCAGCTATTTCAAATCATTACCAGTACTCAGGATGGTCTTTCTTGAATTTCAGTGATTTGTGGGAGGAAACTAAGTATTTCCTTGCCATTTTAATTTGCATTTCCTGACTAATGATGTTAAGAATTTTTTTATATGCGTAATGGCCATTCGTATTTCTTCTTTTTATGAAGTGTCTGTTAAAAATCTTCCATTCATTTTTATATTGAGTTGGTTCCTCCTAGGTTGACTTCAGCCTTTTACTAAGGCTCACAGCACTTCTAGCCAATTTGATTTAGAGCTCATAATTGGAGGCTCTCTAATGGTGCTGCGAGGAGCAAAATTACTAGCCAAAGTTCAAGTGAAAGGCTCAGTAAGTAATCCACAGAATGCAAAAATCACATCGCACCACTCTCCTGCTTCAAGTCTTCCAGTGCCTTCCCTTGGCAATTAAAACACAAACTCTGAATCTTGGCTCTCAAGGCCTCCCGTGATTTGACTTCTCTTTCCCTCCCCAGCTTCATCTCTGACCATCCCTCTCACACACTGTGCTCCAACACCCTGCTCTTCCCTACCCCTAAGTCACACCATGTTTACGCTTAACTAGGTCCCTCTACCTGTCATTATCTTCCTGTAGAAATGCATACTGTCTTCTTTTAACGTCTCAGCCTCAATTTGAGGTCAGAAATTCCTTCTGTAATCCCGATTTTTAAAATGCTCCTTCTCGGGGCCGATTTAGCTCAGTGGTTCTGGCGCCTGTCTCGCAAGCGCAAGGACCAGGGTTCGATCCCCCAGTAACCACATACCATACTGGATGTGGGGACTCACGCCCAGCAGCAATCAATACCAAGTACCACAGTGCCAGGCGTGGTGGCTCACGCCTATAATCCCAGCACTCAGGAGGCAGAGGCAGGAGGATTGCTGTGATGTGAGTTTGAGGCTGAGCTCAGGGCCAGCCTGAACCACAAAGGGAGACTCTGTCTCAAAAAAAAAAAAAAAAAACTGCTCCCTCTCTTTAAATCTTTGGCACTACTTGTAAGTATTTGTGTTTTGTATGTGTATTATTTGTGTTATGTATGTGTATTTGTGTTTTTGTATGTGTCTCCTCTACTACAATTCATTCTTCATGAGCACAAAACTTTGGGCCACTGATTATCCCTAAAATGTGATAAAGATGCCAAGAGTATAGTATTATTAGTTCAGTAGGACGTTTTGTTTTGTTTTGGGTTTTTTTTCTTTTTTAGAAAGGCTGGTTCTCTTGTCCTTTCAGCTCTTTCTCCCAACCAAAGTTCCCAGCCCTTGGAATCAGAGCAGCCCTTGCCTGATTTAGCTGTCATCGGAGAATGCATCCAATGCGCTCACTCGGAAGGTAGCGTCACGTCACCAGGCCAGTCCAAGCCAGAGTGACTTTGTGAGATGAGGTAGGTAACTTGAGAAGGACAAACCAAACATCGGATATTACTTTTAGATAATTAGACTCCTGGCAGATGGCCTCGAGTTTCTGGGTATTATCTCTTCCTCATTGTGGCTGAAAGGTGTTACTTTTCATGATGTTTTCATCCTTTTCTCTGAGCTTTTTTAGTAGCAGAAAGCTTCAGGTTGCTTTCCGGGCCAGGTTCCCATCTGCCACTTCTAAATCTCATTTCTATTCCTTCTTGTTTGTGACCTGATCACTTTGATCCTTTGTAAAAGACTTTAAATTCCATGTTTTGATTCAAACTGGAAATTCAGAGCCAGGGTATTTTTTTTCCCCTTTGTCTTGCTGACTTTCCCATCTTTTGCTTTCACTTAAAGATGGTTGGTAGATCGATAGATGTTATCCATCTTTTATTTATTCAGGTAGCTGTTTGGGAGCAAGTTCAAGGGACCCCTACGCAATAGCTGACTGCACAGAAATGGTGTGGACACTCGATGTGTATTCCATGTCCAGTACCAAGTGTGGAAAGCACTGGTCTTCTGTCCATACCCGAACTAATGAGTGAAGTCCTTCCCACCTCTAGTGATCACCATCTCTCCAAAGCCACATTTTCTCTTGCGTTTGGTAACCAATCAAAAAAAAAAAAAAACTACTCAGAAGTTTTTAATTAATTTTATATGTAAATTAAACCAAGACCTTTTCTTTAGGATTGTCTCTGTAGCATTTATTTGTGCATGCAGCCATTCATTTCAGAAGTAGTTAGTAAAACTTACCATGTGCTAGAGGCGGGCATAGGTAGGAATCGAGAAAAGACAACACAAGAACACTCTATATACTGCTTCCTTCTTCTAAAGTCTTCTAGTCTTGATGAAGTACTAAAATAATTGCACATCTGAAGTTATATTAGTCAGGTACTCTCGAGAAACACAATAAGTAGGATGTGTGTTTAGGGAGTGTATTTCATGGAGCTGGCTTTCCCGGTTGTGGATACTGGTAAGTTCAAGTTCTGTAGTATGGGCCAGCAGGCTGAAGACCCTTGGAACAGTTGAAAGAGGAGTCTTTATTCACTAGAGAAAGTCAGTCTCTAGGCCTTCAACTGACTGGTGGAGGCCTATCCTCAAACAATATAGCAAGTAAACTACTTATTTCAAAGTCATTGGATTTAAATGCTAATCTGATCTTTTAAAAATACCTTCTCATTTAGAATAGTATTTGATCAAATTTCTGGGTACCTCAACATAGTTTAATGAGAAAGTAAAATGAATCTAAAATTAATTTCAGATTACATATACATCTGTGAAACAACCAGAGATCCATATGACAATGTATATTACATATGATCGACTAAAGGGTCAAACGTCAGAGGAAGTGAGAGAGTAATGACATCCCCTGGGAACCCTGAGGCGTCAGATTTCTTGCAGACATTAGTTAATACTCACATTAGCCTTTAGTAGGTTACACAGACACACATCTGCTTTTGTAGATGAAGAAAATGAAGCCCAGAGAGGTTAAATACCTCGCTCAAGATTTCTGTGACTTAGGTAAGTGTGTCAACAAAGATCTGAAAAGTTAGGGGTGCGCACCAGGTGCACAGCAGGCAGAGGGACAAGTGGCGAGCCTGCCTGGGCGCCTGGGAGAGGTCTTCCCTCTAGACGAGGCCACTCTTCCTTCTTCCAACTCATGACACTCTAAGCTCGAAATTCTCATTGGTTCTTTATATTGGACACTTTATATTGGAATTGCATTGAATTGATGGATGAATTTGGCATAAAATACTTACTTTTCTAATACATGTAAATGAAATCTATCTTTACTTATTTAGTTTTATATTTTATACTTTCCTGCATAAAAGATACTGGTGTATATTTAGTTAGATTTTTCTCCCAGTTATTTTGATTTTGGTGATATTGTAATATTATTGTTTAAAAATCATTTTCTAGGACCGGGGATTTAGCTCAATGTTCCGGCGCCTGTCTTGCAAGCAAAAGGACCCGGGTTAGATCCCCGGTAACCACATATCTATACTGGGTGTGGAGACTCACGCCCAGCAGTAATCTGTACCACATACCACAGTGCCGGGCGTGGTGGCTCACGCCTGTAATCCCAGCATTAGGGAGGCAGAGGCAGGAGGATTGCTGTGATCAGTTTGAGGCTGAGCTCAGGGCCAGCCTAAACTCCAAAGCGAGACCTTGTCTCAAAAAAAAAAAAAAATCATTTTCTAATGTTTCACTGATAAATTAAATATGCATATATTTATGCATTCATTTATACATTTCAGTGCTAAATTAAATATGCATACATTTTGAGACAGGGTCTCACTTTACAGTTCAGGCTGGCCCTGAACTCGCTATGTAGACCAGGCCATCCTTGAACTCACAGCAATCCTCCTGCCTCTGCCTCCTGAGTGCTGGGATTACAGGCGTGCGTCACCACAGCTGGCACTGTGTTATGTGGTTACCAGGGAGTGAACTGTGCACCTTGCACTTGCCAGGCAGATGCTGGAACCACTGAGCTAAATCCCCAGAACTATAATATATATTTTAAATATATATAGCACATATTTGTATGTATAACTCCAAATAAATATATAGATTTCATATATATCTAGCATCAATATAACTAGTATCATGTATATCTAGTATTTATATATTCACTTGAATTTTCTATATTAAATTTAATCATGCTATTTTCAAATAATGATTTATTTATTCACATACTTATTTCTAATCCTTATATCTCTCTTTCTCTTTTCTTTACCTTTTTCTTTAAGATTCTTAGCAAATGTTGAATAGAAGCAAAGACAGCAAACATCTGGCTCATTCTGATATCAAAGGAAAATCCTTGGATATTTTGGCATTAAGTGTAGCTTAGTGTGTTTCTTTGAAGGTACATATTTTCAGATTAAAGAAGTTTTCATTAGACCTGGGTTTTTAAGTGATAAATCTAAGCACTGAATTTTACCAAATGTTTCTATTTCATCTTCTGAGGTAATCATATTTTTCTCCTGTAGTTTTTAATATTGTAAATTATCTTGATTAAGATTTTGAATATTAAAGCAACCTTGCACTTCTGGAATAAAAGTAACTTGATTGTGACATATCTTTTTTTAGACATTATTGGATTTAATTCACAATATTTTGTTTAGAATTTTTTCATCTTACAGGAAGATTGAATATTCTTTCTTACAATGGTTTTGTCATATTTTAATATTACCATTATGCTGGCCTCATAAAACATGTTGAGAAAAATTAGTCTTCTATTCTGAAGAAGTTAAAAATCATGTTTTCTTTTATGAAGGCTGGAAGAACTGAGTGTCTGGGCTTGAAATTTTCTATATGGGAAAATACTCAATTTCTTTTAATAACTATAAAGTTTTCACATTCTCCATTGATCATCATATTATTTTTAGTAAGTTATTTTCCAGCACTTTGTCTGTTTTCTCTACATTTTCAAATATTTACAAAACTTTATTATATTCTATTTTCTTTTATCTTATAAGAGCTATAGTAATACCCCTTTTTATTCCTGATAACAGTAATTTTGTATTCTCACTTTTCCCCTCCAGTTTTTCTAAAATTTGATTGATTTAATAATTTTTCCAAAACATGGAATTTAGAATTCCATTTTCTCCTTTATATATTTTTTTGACTTATTTATTTCTATTCTGTTGTTTCTGGTCTGGTGTTTCCTTCTCCTTTTTCTGTTCTGTTTTGACTTTTAGCATTTTTAATTCCTTAATACTTGGATCATGGATCATGGCATTTGCAGTGATATTTTGAGACAGGCTCTGGCTAAAGCTCTAAACTGCCCCGGCTGGACTGAATCTCAAGATCCTTCTGCCTCAGCCTCCCAGAACGCTGGAATTACAGCTGTGCTCCCTGCACCTTGGGAACAGAAGCATTTTTAAGCCATAAGTTTTACTCTTTCTGAAAGTTTATCCTTATCTGACAATAAATTGTGTTATATCATATTCTCATTAAGTTCAAAATATTTCGATTGTGTGTCACCTTTGACCCTTGAAATAAGTAATATGTTTTCAAATATTTGGGCATTTTCTGACTTTTTTCTTGTTATCTAGATTAATTGCACTAAGGCCTAATTTCAGTCTTTCAAAATTTGCAGAGAAGTGTTTTGTGTGTCCACCTATATTCAACTGATAATATTTCATATGTACTTAAAATGCTACAACAACTGCAGAGTATATTTTATCTGATGACATTGATTTTGCTGGTATCAATTATATCAATAAGATCCATATACTTATAATTTTGTTTTCACCACTTTGTCGTGTTTTGTCTTTAAGTTCTTTCACTTACTGATGGATATGTTTCAATTTCTTATTATAAATGTGGATTCCATTCCTCATTTTAATTCTGCAAATATCTGCTTTGTACAGTTTATAAGATGCATACAAATTTATTATAATTGCTTTAATTCTGGATCCTTTGAATTAGAATATTTTGAAATATCTTTTTTCATTTGTAGTAATAATTATTGTTGAAATGTTTATAAATATTAAACTCTTTTTAATTGAAATCTTTGTTGGTACATTACATATACAAATTATAATTGCACTCCACAATGGGGATTGGTACCAGTGTAAGGCACAACTTAATTCTCATTTTTTCCTATAGCCCTACCACCATACCACCCCCCTATATACATAAAATTTGTTTCCTTTCTTTTTTGTTATAATCTCATTATTTTTCCCCCTTCACCCTATTTCACTTTGAGTATTTTCTATTTCACAATATATAACATACAATTCTAGATAAATATTAAGTTTATAAGTAACTTTAAAATTATATTGGCAAGCCTCTGACTAATTTCATTTTGCCTAGTTATGTCACATCTTTTAGCATTTATTCTTTCTCTTTTCATTCAAAATATCATATATCTCTTTAAAAATTTTATAGTTTAGTATATTTATTTTACATTTTGGCCACTTTTGTATTTTAACTGGAGAATTCAGTCCATTAATATTGAATGTTTTGAATAAATCTGGATTTATATTTATTAACAATTTTCTTGTTTTATTTCCTATTTCTTAACCTGTTTGATATTACTTTATCTCTCCTTGTCTTATTAACATTGTTCTAGTTTTCTTGTATTATATTTTATATTATATTATATATAACAATACATTATATTATATTATATATATTATGTATTATATATTTTTACTGTTCTCTTACCTGTTACTGTAGCTTACAACAGACATTCTCTTTAGAGTATCAATTAATATTTTTACTGCTTTTCAGACAATATTAGGTCCTTAGAACACATTAACTCTATTTACCTCACCATCATATTTTATTATTGTTTTAATGCATTCATGAGCCATTATTATTTTTGTTTTACATAAAATATTCATCTACCCACCTATTCTCCTCTTCATCTTCACTATAGTTCACCATTTATCCTTTTCACTCTATGTTTCTATAATCAGCATATTTAAGGTGATACCAGTACCCTCATTACTCTTTTATTTTTTTTACAAGTCTGTTTATAAAATAATCTTTTCAGGTTTTGTCTGAGAATATCTGTATTTTACCTTAAGTATCTCTTAATGCAATTCCTCTCTTACATCATCACTTCTTCTTCAAAACTTTACTAATGGGGCCAAGGATTTAGTGGTTCCAGAACCTGTCTTACAAGCACAAGGTCCAGAGTTCAATCCCTAATAACCACATACAAAAATGCCGGGCATGGTGACTCATGTCCACCAGCAATTAGCACGCACCACATACCACAATGCCAGGTGTGTGGCTCACGCCTGTAATCCCAGCACTCAGGAGGCAGAGGCAGAAGGATGTTGTGATTCTGAGGCTCACCAGGCTGCATGGTGAGCTCAGGACCAGCCTGAACTACAAAGCAAGACCCTATCTCAAAAAAAACTTTACTAATGTATTCTCCTCAATGTATTCTTCTGTGTAATCATAATTATTTTGTGAAGTTTTTACATAAAGACCATTAGAATTTTATTTGAAAGCAACATATTTATAAGTTAATTTTTAGTGTATTCACAATATTTCTTTAGTCCATGTGCATGATGTCTTCTCAGTGATAGTCACATGACTCTGGGAAGGAGTGCATGTGTGTGTGTGTGTGTGTCCTGTATATTTCATATTAGTTTGCTCATAAGAATATTGATATTGTAAATATTAATATTGATATTGATTATTGATATTATAAATGAAATATTTTTCACAGTGTTTACTAACTGGTGATTGTAACAGAAGTCACTATGAAGTGCCCTCTAATTATAGTTATTTTTTCCTTATTTGGCTTGGCTTTTCAAGATAAACTATCAAATAATCACAAAATAATGATAAATTTATCTTTTATTACTCAATATGCATGCCTCAATTTATACTAAATTGGTTCAAACTTAAGGATAAATACTAAATAAGAGTTACAAATGTGATAACCCATACAATGAAATATTTTTTAGCCATAAAAGCCATGAGGTATTAATAAATACAACTTGGATGAATCTTGAAAGCATTATACTAAGTCAAAGAAGCCAGTCACAGAAGACAAAATATTGTATGATTCCATTCATACAGAAATCCAGAATAAAGAAATCTATGGATACAGAAGACAAATGAATAGTTGCATAGGAGTGGGGGTGAGGAATGAAAGCTGGCATGAATGTTTCTTTTTCAAATGATAGAAACTGGCTAAAATCAACTACCATATTGTTTGAATATTATCTCGATATAATAAAAAGCATTGAAGTGTACATTTTAAATGAAGAATCATGTGATGTATCAATTAGACATCAATATCTCTATTAAAAAAATTATGACAATTTACATTTTTGTCTTATTCCTGATTTTAAAAGGAAAAAATCTTAAGCTACTATTTGAGTTATGTATAATTTCAGGTGTTTTCTACAACCCATTGCTTTGCTTTACTGTAGGCTCAGTCTCAACACTTTGTGCTTTGATATGTACAGTGTAGGGTGGAAACAGCCTTCCCAGATACTCTTGCCAGCTGGCCTCCAGGGATTTTTGCCAGTGGAAGGCCCTGGAAGGTGACTGGATGACTGGAGGACAGAGGAAGCAACCTTCCTCTGCCTGGTTTCCAAAGCAGGTGGGAGCAATAACAGCAAGGAGAGTCTCATTCTGAAGCAGTAGCAAAAACAGGACCAAACTCAGCAGTGACCACAGCCAACAACAGCAGTGGGGAGTCAGGGCTCAGCTTCCTACCTCTTGCCCAGAAGTGGATTCTAGGAAGCAGCAGCCTCTGTGGCATTGACCCCTGACTCCTTAAATAAATGTCCCTCAAGCCCAAGAACACTAGATATTCACTGTAGTGACTACCTTAGTTAACACTGCCTCCCCCCAGCCCTCCATTATGCTTGGCCTCAATTCTAATATTAAGCTTATATTTCACACTCTGGTGGCTCGCATTTAGATGTGCCCCTAAAGCAGCTGTGGGTGGGGCTTTTTCAGGGGTAGCTGGATCTAAAGCGACTGACACGGGATTGATGCACGGTGAAATGCTAGGATCAAGGGCACTAGGATTAAAGGTGTGAGTGTCACCACCCCAAGTAGCCAGAATAAGATAAATGGGGTAGAAAGATGCTATCAGGATCCCTTGTCGCTTTTTTTTAAATTCAAATCTTTATTGGTACATTATGAACACACATCATCATCGCATTCAATATTGAGAGTTTGTATCAGAATATGACATGACTTGATTCTCATTTTTCCCCTTCCCCCCCACCCTGCAATCCCCCACCCCCTATATACCTGAGCTTTGTTTCCTTTTTTCTTTATTACTGTTACATTCTTTTTCCCCTTGTTATTTACTCCTACGCCTTGTCGTTTTTACTACTTTGTGCATGACCTGTTCCTCCTCAGTGAGGCCTGGTGGCCAACCATCCTACCTGGGGCCAGCTGATTATAGACTGAAACTTCTATAAACTGTGAGCAAAATAAACCTCTCCATTAACTTTGGGTGTTGGGTATTTTGTCTCAGCAATGAGAGAAAGTAATCAAGATACCCACATAGGGCAATTTCTATTTTCTCAAGGAACCCCAAATTTATTAACACATTAAGAACATTTTTTCTATTCACCTTCTGACAAGTTCTTAAGATGAAAGACAAAGACTTGCCTTTTTTGACTCCAATAAAGAAATTGCTGTCTTCTCTATTGGCATTTTGACTAAATGAAGTATATTAAGAGACTTTCTCATATAGAATCATGTTCATGTCTTATCTTAGAGTTCTCCCAAAAGAAAAAACCTAATAATGTGGCACTATTACAGGTAATCTACTTGAGGGGTGTTCCCAGAAACCTGGACTGAAGGAGTACAGAGAGATAGAAAAGAAGGAAGTCAGTAGACACTTAGAGGTAGGAAAGTAAATCAGGAGGTGAGGGAGGGGAGAAAGAAGCAGCTAAATGATTGAAAAATGAGCAAAATATGTTATATGCATGTACCATTCCTCCAAAATACACATCACTATTCTTGCAAACATGCAATAATCAAAAGAAAAGCTAAGAGAAGGGAAAGCCAGTAAAAAGTGCGTTGATAAGTCATTTGTGACCAAAGGCAACAGGTTCAGTTCCTCTTAGGGATTCTGAGGGAAACTGTGCACCCCGCACTATGGTCTGCCTCCTCGTTGATTTTTTTTTTTTCAGTTTTTGGAGAGAGGGTCTCACTTTGTAGTTCAGTAGCTCACTACATAGCCCAGGCTAACCTCAAACTCACAGCAGTCCTCCTGCCTCTGCCTCCCAAGTGCTGGGATCCTTGTTGGATTTTAACCCCAGTGTTAATGGTTCTTTCTGAGAATAATACTTGCACTATTCTTGCAGGCTGCCCCTGCATGCAGGCTAAGCAAGTTCCCCAAGGCTTGAAAAACTCCTTGGACCCAAGAGATGAGGTGCAGGCTGAGGGGAGTCAGAGGTGGGCAGCAAGGGTGTGGGCAGAACACCAAGGTATTTTATTTCCAGATTTTCTATGTTGTTCTAAACATCATAGACATCATAAAATGAATTCCAAAGCTTTGAAATATTTAAATAGTAACTTTCATCACAGTTTTAGGGAATTGCTTTTAAAACTATTTCACCCAGTGCTTTTCTAAGGTTAGTTCTTTGATGACTTTTCACACTTCAGGATGTACCCACCTTTGACTGATTTAAATCATCTATAGAAACAGGACACGATCAGTTGTATTTGTTGGAACCATAAGGTAAGTATCAAGTGACTGGAGCTCTGCATTTGCAACTCACATAAAAGAGAAATTACAGGCCAGGGATTTAGCTCAGTGGTTCCAGTGCCTATCTTGCAAGCACAAGGGCCCGAGTTCGATTCCCGGTAACCACATACCATACTGGGGGTGGAGACTCACGCCCAGCAGCAATCAGTCCCACATACCACAGTGCCAGGCATGGAGGCTCACGCCTGTAATCCGGCACTCAGGAGGCAGAGGCAGGAGGATTGCTGTGATGTGAGTTTGAGGCTGAGCTCAGGGCCAGCCTGAACTACAAAGCGAGACCCTGTTTCCAAAAAAAATTACAAAGCAAAAATGTCAGTCAGGGCCGGGGAGTTAGCTCAGTGGTTCCGGCGCCTGTCTCGCAAGCGCAAGGGCCCGGGTTCGATTCCCCGGTAACCACATAACAATACTGGGTGTGGAGACCCACACCCAGCAGCAACCAGTACCACATACCACAGTGCCGGGCGTGGTGGCTCACGCCTGTAATCCCAGCACTCGGGAGGCAGAGGCAGGAGGAT
>PVIR01005137.1:0-74113 GCA_004026965.1 Petromus typicus | reverse complement strand
GGTTTTTTGAGACAGGGTCTCGCTTTGTGGTTCAGGCTGGCCCTGAGCTCAGCCTCCAACTCACATCACAGCAATCCTCCTGCCTCTGCCTCCCGAGTGCTGGGATTACAGGCGTGAGCCACCATGCCCGGCACTGTGGTATGTGGTACTGGTTGCTGCTGGGTGTGGGTCTCCACACCCAGTATTGTTATGTGGTTACTGGGGAATCGAACCTGGGTCCTTGCGCTTGCAAGACAGGCGCCGGAACCACTGAGCTAACTCCCCGGCCCAGAGTCCAGGCCTTTAATGCTACTTTTCTACATTTCAAGGCTTCTAAGGCTCATTTTCATCTGAAAAAACAGGAAAATGACTTCCCTGTAGGACTGCGGGCAAGACGGACTGGAAAGCTCCACACTGAGTAACTACAGCAGACTGAACACTGGCTTAGTTGTAGGTATCATTACCGTCTGCCTTGTCTTTAGACACTTCCCCTTCCCTTAATACAACAGCTTTGGTCTGATACCCGTTCATTTCTGTTTTCCTTTCCCCATCTGAGAAAACGGGATGGGGAAGGGCAGCCCCCAGCTCACAGGGGGTTTAATTTTAGAAGAGAATCCCCTGGCAGAAGTAAGTGGGGAAGGGCAGAGAGCTGTGAAATTCGACCTGACACCCTATTCAAGGGCAAGGAGGGAAGGGCAGAGTGCAGCTCGGATACTGCTGCCTAATTCCCCAATACCTCACACTTTCTGAAAGCTTTCCTATCTTGAAAATGGGCACTAGTTTTTACGGATTCCTGTAACAATCTCTCCTAGCTTTTTATATCCCTCACAGCTGTTTGCTGTTGCAAACCAAATGATTTCAGTCTACTTTTCATGTTCCTTTGGTCCTACTGTACCGAAGTCCCCTCTATCTGGTTTTGTGCTTCAGCTTGGCTCAAAGGCCCTGAGCTCTTTCTCAGGGACAGCCAACCAGTACCCTCCCTTCTGTATTCCTATGTAATTTCCCCAGGATTCCAGGTGCTTCTTACCCAAATGCCCCTCCAGAATATCCTGTTTCCTGCTCAACTGAACCTACAGTTGCTTCCACAGGTTCCAACTCCAAAACTCAATTTAAGATTCCATTGCTTAGCTCTCATCCATACTGAGAATTTTTTTACATCATTTGCCACCCTAGAAAACCCTGTATCTCACTTGGCCCATCTGACAAATGGAACCTTACCAGCTCAGTCTAGGACTCCGACCTCTGTCCAATCACCCAGAACAAACACTGCTTGCTAATGACTTACATCCCATCTGACCATGAGGAATCGTGGGCTTTTGACAACTTGGACAAGACCATCTCTCTTTGGATAAGAGATCATGGCAGCAACGTGAGAGGGGGTCTCGTATGCGTAGGGATGTCTTTAGGAAGGAATAAGGAGCTAAGGGAATGAAGACGTGTACTTGAGATGAGGTACCCACTGAAACAGACATCAGGCACACCCCAGTAACAAACATGAATGTTTATTTGGCACCTGATAGCTATACAAAACAATATTGGCAGTGGAAAGTGGTAAAGTTGTATCACTATAATACATCCATCCTACACTGAGCACAAGGCAGGATTTGACACGAGGGTCAAACTACCTGGCTCACAGAACAAACTTTATCAAGCACCTGACTGCTACAGGCCTAGCACTCTGCTAGGTACTGAAGTGTGATGAAGTTGTCTCACAAGTGACACTTCTTCAAGGAGCCGAAAATACCAGTGGATAAAAACAAGACACTTGAACAAATGTAGGAGTACAAATTTTAAACTCTATGTATTGTTAAGTGGGAATTTTATCAAAAAGACAGTTTCTTTCTCCCTTCTTTCATAAACATTTATGGAGGACCAGTTAAGTGTCAGATTCTGGTACATGCTGGCAGGAAAGCCAGGTTTCTGCCCTCCTGAAGCCTTTGCTTGGTAGGGGAGAAAAACTGAACAAGTAAAATAAACAAATACATAATTACAAATTGCAGTGAAGGAATTAGAGGATGCAGAAAGAAAAGAAGGACAGAACCTGGGAGGGGGCACAACATGAACGGGACGTTTCTCCAGCCAAGGGCAGTGGGAACGAAGAGCTCCAAGTGTCAGACAAACTTGAGTACACACCTCTGGGTCGTAACAAGAAATTACCAGTTGGTGATTACTGAAGGGGCGGGCAAGGCCAGGTCTCAGGAAGTATGGCAAGGATTTTGTACTTTATATGAGGTGTAGAGGGAAGCCCAGAGTTCCAAGCAGGAGAGGGGCAGGATATTTATATTTAAAAGCTAAAATGTTATGTAAAGAATAGACTGGAGGGGCAAGTATGCCTTTAAAGAATAGCAAGGTTACAAGTGCAAGGTCCCCTACTTTAATGCCCAGGAACAACATACAACAGTGCCGGCATGGTGGCTCATACCTGTAATCCCAGCACTCAAGAGGCAGAGGCAGGAGGATTTCTGTGAGTCTGACGCTAGCCTGGGCTACTTAGTGAGCTCAGGGCCAGCCTGAACTATAAAGCGAGACCCTATCTCAAAAAAAAAAAAAAAAAAGTAGGGTTTCACTGAAGCAGAGAGGAAAGGGAGCTATGATTACATACAATCAAAGGAGAGCGATTTTCAAGCAGAAGGCTGAACAAAGTAGTACATTACTGGAGTGGAAAAATAAGCCAGTGCAGGAGTAATTCAGACAGGCTTGGTGGCAGAATTGTACAGGGTGAAATGAAGGTAAGGACGACAAACATGAAGCAGGGTGCTAACAACTGGGAAGCTTTTCTAGAAATCTAGAGAGAAGGGGAAGTTTGATCGCATGGAAGTGAGAAAAGTAAGCAAAAAGGGACACTTGCAGGAAGGAGCAAGGTCAGAGGGCGAGAAGGCAAGTTCTCTGCCAACACCACCCACAAGGATCAGCTCAGGGAGTGACGGAGGAAGACCTGTGAGGCTTCGGCGGAGGCGGGCAGACTCCAGCTCTGCTGAGAGGCTGGGCCCCTCCAGCACAAGGAGCTGAGGGTGGAGCCGTGGCAAAGGCCGTTTCCCTGCGGCCAGCAGTCCAGAAGGCCCAGGCACTTCTGCTCATGGCAGCAGGGGGGGTCTTAAGTTACTTTTGCTTCTTCATAGTGAACGGAAATGTCTACATTCAATTGGGACACCTTCTTATCACTCTGGGACAAACAGGGTCAGGGAAAGGAAAGAGGACAGACAGGAAGCAATCTCCAAGACATTGCAACTAATGTGATACAAGAGATGATCAAAGTGCTCTCTACCAAAGCCCCGAGGGCAGGAGTAACATAAACACCGGTGAACCCCATGTCTCCTCTCCGTGATCACAGTTCACAACACCACTTGGCAGGCTTGCTGACTGCAGCTGGCAAGAGCTTCATGTAGGAGCTGGTCTAGAGTCCCACTCAAGGTGGGGATGACAGGCACAGGAAACACGCCCAGGAGAGTCCCACATCCCTGAGGGGCAGAACAGAAACCACGTGTCCTGAAGAGAAAAGGCTCTAGCATCCTCTGGTGGTCCAGGGGCCTCCAACAGCACGGACGGCAGGGAGGTGGCATCACGTGGCTGAATATCCGGGGAACAGGTACAGGGGACGGCACAGAGTGCTACAGTACTCCGACATCTCCTTGCACCGGTGGAACTCTGTGCCTGGGGCGTAACCTTCCCGCTCCTTGATGAGGGCGTTCACCTGCAGAGGCAGGACCAGGAGTTCAAGGTCAGACTGTGTTTGCGGAATAGCAGTCCCATGAGGACAAAGAAACTACAAAACAGTGTGAGGGAAGGTAAAGGAGAACCCTCACAATGCAAGCCCGTGCTGACTCACCTTAACCAGCATGTCGGCCACGTGCATGTCACGAGCCCTCTCAGAGAACACTTGGGCCAGAGCCTCTATGTACCAGGAGCCCCGTTTGGTGTTGCGCATGGCAGCAGTTCCTGTAACCGGAGGTGTGAAGAACAGAGAATCCTCACATGGCTGCACTTCCTGGCATGCTGGACCCTGCCAGTCCACAAACCCACGTCTAGGAGAATCCGGCCTTTCAGGCTACTCCTATGAAACTCGAAATACCTTTCAGGCAGGCATAGCCACAGATCATGTCCGACTGCGTGGGCAGCCTCATCTTCAGCAACTGCTCTCTCCCAGCGTCACTCTCCTCGCATCCAGGGGAGCTTGCGTGGTCTTTTCCATCTAGCTGGTCAACCCCGCGATCAGTCTCATCTGTAGAAAGGCAAACAGAACAGACATATTACTTTCTCCCATCTCTCACGGGCTTGTCTTAAAACATGCCCGAGTTTGCAATAACCTTCACTGGGAAGAGCCATCTGGAGCTGCTGCCTCCAACCTGCAGCTGATAAATGAAGGCAAGAATCATTATTTTCCTAGCATGCATCCACGACGCAGGGAGTGCCCGGGCCTGGCACCACACTCAAGCACATGCGCTTATACATGGCTGGAACACTTTCCATTCTGCTTAAAAAGTGGCAGGGCAAATACTCTTTGTAAATGAAACTAAAAATCATATAGGTATATGATTTACTTGTTCAGATAGTGAAATAACCTGCAAGACTTGAGTGTTTTTTTATTGGTTTTATTGCAGTACACAATAAAACACTGATACTGTTTTATTAGACGAGCAAAAAACAATAAGCCAAAATAATGGTTGTCATCTGGTCATGAAGACATGTATGCCATATAAACTCAGAACTGCAAACTATACAATCAGTAAAAACAAGCAAAACCTGTAAAACTAAGCATGATCAATTTCTAAGTTGGCTTTAGTATTTTTTGTTTGCCATATTTTGAGACAGGGATTCACTTCGTAGCCCAGGCTGGCTTCGAACTTGTGGCAATCCTCCAGCTTCAGTCTCCCAGGTGATGAGATTACAGGTGTGTGCCACACCTGGCTCGTTTTGGTATTCTGAAAGCATTTACTACTTACTTGTTTCATAAGACAAGGTATAGCAGGCAGCCAAGATGTGAGGGACATTTAGAAAGAAAGAATTTGGAGTATCACTATTCAGCTTCAGTAGTAGTTACTCAGCCTATCTTAAGCATGTACATGCCAGACTCCTAACTCAGGCCTTTTCTATTCCAAGACAGATCCCTATTTCTGCTGTTGCTCTTTTCCTATGGAGGCGCATGATCCTGTCAGTAGGAAGGGGAGACAGGGAGGATGTGCAGATCAGCACAGCAAAGGTAAGAGTGTACTCTCTGCTCTGTCCAATATTCAAGGGAGCCCAGCAAGTAGGGATTGTGGGAAAAGGATGATGATTCACTGACTTAGTACAAACTTACTGAGCATTGACATGTGACATGGTATCCCCCTAATCCCTCAGGATACAGTGAAGAAAGTCATAGCCCTCAAGCTTGCACTCCAGTTTAGGAGCAAGTCAGTGCGGTCCAGGGTAGTACTTCTGTCAGATGTTAACTACAGCACACACAGTAAGAAGACTGGTGAGCTTAAGCCCTCAAAGGAACAATGGGATGCTAGTCACCCCTTAAAGGATTTCCTTATACAGAGAAGTTGGAGAGGCAGATCAGAAGATTCAGATTGCTCCAGAAGAGGATAATTTCTCTCCGTCTAGATCTAGTCCTAAATGTATCTCTGAATTCAGAAGAAAATGACCACTGATGTCTTCATTTTGCTGGTACCAACTCTTAGGGAAATAGGTCAAGCTAAGTATGTAATTTAAGATAAGAAACTTGGCTTGCTTTCATATGGCAGGTCTATTCCTCAGTAAGTAGTAATGATTTCTTCTTTACAATACTGCTGATCTGTTTTCTTCATTATCATGATGTTTTTAGCAGATAAATTTCCATCCATCCATCCATCCATCCATCCAATGTTAGTGTCACCATGTGTGAGGAAGTGCTCTGGTTTTGGGAAGACAGTAGTGAACGAAAAACTAAGTTTCTGCTTCTTACACACTCTTTCCTTTGTGTACCTCCTTGCCAGTTTTTTCCCTGTTGATATTGTCGTGTAAAAGAACTATTATGTTATTTGGCACTTAAGTCTCAACATCTCTGTACTATTTTTCTCTCTTTTTTTTTTTTGGAGAGGGTCTTGCTTTTGTAGTTCAGGCTGGCCCTGAGTTCACAATGTAGCCCAGGCAAGCCTGGAACTCACAGCAATCCTCCTGCCTCTGTCTCCCAAGGGCTGGAGCATGAGCTACCATACCTGGCATTGTATATATGGTACCGGCGATTGAATTTGGGACCTTGTGCTTGCCGGGAAGATGCCAGAACTACTGAGTTAAATCCTGGGCTCTATACTATTATTTTTTGAAGTCCAAAATTTTGGCTGTGACTTGGGGCTTGTAACTAGCCAGATCTACTTCCTGTCATTAGTGACATTTCACTACAAACACAGATGTGCAGCTTTTTAATTAGATCCCACAGGGGTGAGGAGAGATGAGGGACACAACTTCACTCTAGTCCTGGCGTGCCTACTGGGCTACTCTGTTCCTTCTCCCAGGAAGGACTGTGTCCCGACACCCCTGTAAATCATTTTCTGGGGTCCAAGTTAACCTCTACCCTTTCTACAAGGTCTCTGAGATAAGCTCACTTAGAATCATCTACTCTTACCGCACACTCCTTTGTCAGTACAGTTTTCAACTGATTTTACTTTGCTGGAGAGCTGGTTTCAGGCTCCTTCATGTACACTTGCTTCAGTTCCCCAAGCAATCTCACAGGCCTCTTAGAAAGACCACATTTGCTTTTGCAGTATCATCTAGTGTAGTCTTAGTCATGCTGTATCACATCTTGTGATATTACTAGATTAGAAAAATATTAACTATGACACAACAGATTAAAAAATCATTGGAGTGATTGGATAAAATGAACTTGAACCCCAACTATGAGCCCTTTGAGGACAATGATCGTGTTATAAAAGCGACAGTTGGCATTCTTGAGAATGTGCCATTAGTTAGGTACTGTGGTAACTGCCTTTAATCATCTTCACAACCTTACCAGATCAGTACAGCAACAATCCACACTTTACATGAAGGAAAGCAGGGTGGAGGAATGTCAAGTAATGCCTCTAACTTCGCATAATTACTAAGTAGTGGAGTGAGAAACTGACTCCAAATATAGAACTCTTAATTACTACTGTTTTCCTCCAGGATGAGAAGCAGCCTGTGTATCTTGCAAGCCTTGTCACGTAGGCCTGGCTCTTACAGGGGTAGGACAAATGCAAACTGTTCTAGAGGGAAGAAAAGAGGGACAAAAGAAGCTCAAGGAAGTCCTGGGCGGACATGGGCTCTGAACTGCTTTCCTGTAAGGTCCTTGAATGAAAAAGAGAAAGCCGGAAGAGTGAAAGCTAGGTGAATGTACAAGCCTAAGGAGAAAATGGAAAGGGGGAAAGAAGGGAGACAGAAAAAGAGGAGACAAAGTGAGACAGATAGGAAGATGAAGCAAACAGAAAATCCCTTACCAGAAAGAGGAACAAAACAAGTGCATCTGCACTGATAAGCACAGCAGAGTCCAAGTACTCAGAAGAGAAGGCAAAGATGCTGACAAGAGAACCCTGAAGACAGCGTATGGTGGTGCACGGAGAACTGACCAGCCTGAGAGCCATGGGCTGCCCAAGTCCCAGCACACCCCATGCATCGGGAGACACTTACAGAGCAAGAGAGGCGGTGGCAGCGGGGAACAGAAGGAGGTGCCCAAGGGGTCCGATAGCACCTGAGAGGAGCAAACAGGAAAGTGAGAGCTGGTGGGAGGCTGTCCAGGAGCCATCACCCAGCTGCTGGTCTGCCACACACTTACCTCCACGGCAGGCCTGGATGAAGAACATCTTTGGCTTGTTCTGTAGGCTTGGGCAGTGGGCATTGTCAAAGAGCCGAAAAACCTCTTGGAGCTGCCGGGAAGAAATGAAGAAGGAGGTTCAGAGGTTGGCGAGACTTCTGCAGTGCTATCCAGACATCAGCAGTCATCTGTGGGAGGACAGGCACCTGCAGCAGCTTGCCATCCACACCGTAGACACTGCCCTCCACACCATGCGAGAGGATCACCACGATGCAGGAGTCTGTGACCCGATGTGCAGGTAACTGCGCAAAACTTTGGAGTTTCTCTTGCATTTCCTGGAAGAAAGACAACTTTCAGTGTTAAACTCTGCACCCAATGTAAACACTGGTCTCTGGATTCTGCTTGAAACCCTTAATCTATCTGAAGGAAATTCTTTTGTAGATAGTGGTATCTTGGTTCATGAACTTAGTTCTTTCCACAATTCTGGTTGCAAACAAAATCAAATTTCCTCTTAAGAGTAACATCAAACCGAATCATTGAATTTGATTCAGTTCATGACTGGAATTGTGGGAAGAATTAAGCTCCTGACCCAAGGTATCCTGTACTCTTGTGGTCGATGACAAGAGAAGTCAGAGAACCTTCAACAACCTAAGGAAATTTGCATTCACCAGAAAAAAATGCTTGGCTTCAGAAAGAATTCTGAATACAGATTCACAATTTCAACAAGGTAACTTACCATGTTTCTTATGGAACTTATCACAAGCTAGTCAACTCTGATGCCCTGATCATCAACCAGACCCTTTATTAGAGCAGATGCCCACTGTATAAATGGCACAAGGGGGACTATGCTTCTCCAGCTACAAGAAAATAAACTGCTCTGAGGGAAGGGGTAAGATCCATGGTAGCAGAGAACAGCAGTACTTGGCTGGAATTTTCCATGTGGGGTGATAAGTATTCAAAAGACAATGACATGTGTATGGAATGCTTTGCTCAGGGCCAGCACATGGTGGAGCAATCCATTCAGGGTAGACCATGCACATAGGTTATGGGATCAAACTCACTTAGGTTTGAATGCTGGGCCATGAATTGGAAGTTTAGCCCTTCAAGGTCATGATTTTCATTTTATAAGAAAACAATTACATCTAGGGCCGGGGAGTTAGCTCAGTGGTTCCGGCGCCTGTCTTGCAAGCGCAAAGGCCCGGGTTTGATTCCCTGGTAACCATATACAATACTGGGCGTGGAAACTCACCCCAGCAGCAACCAGCACCACATACCACAGTGCCGGGCATGGTGGCTCACGCCTGTAATCCCAGCACTTGGGAGGCAGAGGCAGGAGGATTGCTGTGATGTGAGTTTGAGGCTGAGCTGAGGACCAGCCTGAACCACAAAGTGAGACCCTGTCTCAAAAAAACCTAAAAAAACCCCCCAAAAACAAAAAACAATTACACGTGAACTTTGTCTTAATTTTTGAAGATGGAGATTTTGAGCAGAAATTACTTAATCACCATGTCTGAGATATACTACAAAAATCTGGCACTATTATAATGTGCATGTCTAATATAGTAACAATAATGTTAGCATTTTCTTTCAAAGAAACCTACTAATGATAAGTCCAACTTCATCTTACTTATACTACACTCATAAATAACACCACCTTAAGAATCCAGTTCACGCAACAGAGAATAATAAAAATAAGTATGCTACCTAGGCAGAACCACACACTTACATTTCACATCCACTCCTTTAATAAAAAAAAAAAGCACACTTGTACAATATATCACAGTGCTACCCAAAGGATAGTCCTGAAAGCAACCCCAGCAGCACTGTCCAGGAATTTGTGAGAAATATGAAATTTTGAGCCACAAAACTCATTTTAACAAATGTTTCAGCTGACTCTAATATTTTGAGTTTGAGATTTACTAGTCCACTTACTTGGAATACTTCATTTGTACATAACTGAAATGTAAATACACAGAAGATGTGAAAGATTACAATTTAACTGGAAACAGAGAAACTACATTTTTTGAAAAAGTATGTATATTTCCTAGGTAAACAACACTGTAACAGAAATTATAAGGTAATAAGGGATAATCAAAATTCATTTGTTTATAGAATATATAATTTTAATAGAATCATACCTGCTGATGTTCTCAGGACCCATATTTTAAAAAATCTAATTTAAACAATCTTATTACTATGCATTTGGAGTATGTGATTACACTCATCTTAAAGTGGTGGTATACACGTGTAAAGTTAAAATTTTGCTCAAATATTAAAATAAGAACTACAGATGTAGTTAGGCATCTACACCTGAGTATTCAAACTCAGCGGAATTGTTAGTTCGGTCAATAGAAGATCACAATGAAGTTCAAAGGAGTATTCTCTCAGTGCTATTAATAGACAACGATGCTTCCGGATTATATATTTTTTTTCTTTTTTCCTTGAGATAAGGTCTTACTATGTAGTCTTGGGCTGGTCTTGAACTTGTGCTGATTTTCTTGCCTCAGCCTCCTGAGAGGTGAGATTTCAGGTGTGTAACATCATGCCTGGCCTACTATTTCTTGTACCTAAATGAAATTTATCTCTAAAGTTCAACATATTTGAGAAAGAAAAAGGAAGATCTTAAATGTATTTGGTTGCTTCTGGTCTACCAGGAAGAGCAGCACTCTAAGTAAATGCTGAATGCTACTCACAGCAACTGCCCAGTTTATGGCACACACATCTCGTTTACACCCTGTTCTCCCCGCCTAAGATGTCTTCGACTCTCTGCTCTGCTTCAGTAGCCTCTGAAGTCCCACTGCTCCACTGACCCTGCTGACCACAGAGACCCAGGCAGTGCTTCTTCTGAGCTCTTATGGAGAAGTCTGGGTCTCTAATCTCACCTGATGTTTGGGAATGTAAGAGGTCACATTTCCTTTCTGCTGATATTCAAGAGATTCTGGAAACTCAAGGCCCACATTTAAAGGTTTTGGTAGCTAACACAGTCGCCCTATAAGATGCTCAAAATTTAACTTTATTATTGGAAAATGTAAACAGAGAATGAGAATTCAATAGCACCTTGAAGCTAGCACTTATGAAAATAATACTTATGAACTGAGCTCACGGGCTCATCAAATCTATGGAATGGCTCAAAAACCAGGAGTAAATATAGCTGACTTGGTACTATGTCTTTAATTATAAGGCATGCCTTATTAACTGCATACGATTTTGAATACAATGACATAATAGATTCCTATAAAAGAAGTAGCTAGATCAAAATCTCTAGGAAGATACACACAGCATACATTTGGTTAAGTGATCTTCTGATTCCCTTTTTTTTGTAGCTGTTATGGCTTGTACCTTGATGCTCCCCTAAAACCTCATGCAGTCACAGGTGGGGCTTTTCCAGAGGTAGCTGGACCAAATGTGTGACACTGGGACTAAGGATGTATGATCACTAAATTAGTTCACTGGTTGGTTTGGCAGTTCTACGTGGAGTGCTACCCCACTAAGCTAGCTTAGAGAGATTATAAAAGGGACAGAAAGAAGCTGCTACTGCTGGTTGCTTTTGCTGTCTTCTGTTTACTATGAACCATTTTTCCTCTGTGATGCCCCTCTGCTGTATCACCTGCCTTGGAGCCAGGCAACTACAGACTGAAACCTCTACAGACTGAGCTGAAATAATGTGTTTTCTCCTTTAACTTTGGATATTGGGTATTTTTTGTCTCATCAGGAAAAGTAACCATTCATACTCGGTGGATGTCTCAGGAAAGTGCACAATCTACTCTATTACTGGATGGCGACATACTGTGGCCAAGACTTTGAAGTGCGGGTGGGTTTACTACGCTGCACAGGATGCTATGGGGAAGCCAGACAAATAGCATATAAAAGGCAACACCCAGGACCCTTATGATGAACCTGGCTGTACTAAACGCACAGCAAACATGCAATTCTCAGAAGTGGGAGAGCTGAGAAAATGATGAAAGCTATACAACAAATGCTCAACATGAAATCAAGTTTTTCTACCTCAAGAGGTCCATGTGAACTTCTAAAAACTTTAATTTCACCACTGATAACTCCAAAGGCAAGAAATGATTTTGTTTCAGAAACAAGAACTAATAAATTCACAAACAGGCTATAAATATTAAATGTAACAAAGCCAATAGTAAGGCTCAGTAATTTAGATTAACAAGGACTACGTAACTCATAATGAAAATGTTTAAGAGTTGTAAGAATCTAGTTCAGAAACAGTAACCTAAAATAAGACTTATGGCCCATACCAGTGGCGAAGATAAGAATTTTCCCATGTCAGTTCATGAGATGGTCACTAAGTAGTATCTACCAACTTCCACTCGAAGGAATTTTGTCTGCCAAATGCATTAACAATAACGGGGCTCCAAAGCAGTGATAGCAATCAAGAAGCCCATGTCCTGTTCACTCCAGGTTTATAAATATCTTCTGCGAGTCAGTTAGTGTGAGCCTTACTGCTTCATCACTTCCTGAGGGACTAGGAATCAAGTTTCTGAACATGTAAAAGCAAGAACTCAACCCTGGATTATTATTACTCCCTGAAAGCACAGCTACTCCCAGACAGGAAACATTTAAATAGCCAGCGGGCCGTAATTCTTTTTTTTACTACATCACAAGGTGAGAAGTAGTACAAGGCCAGAAGCTTATAAGACACATCTAGTGAGCAAACGAGCAGCAGATACGTCCAGCCTCATTGTGTAAGCCCTACCCTCTGATCTACATGTCAGTCTTCCCAGCCTGAGGTACCTGCGCAGTCTGGTCGTGCAGGACATGGACATCATAGCCCAGAAGCTTGAAGAGGGTGACTAGAGTGCTGTGGTCCACCTCCCCTCCGGAGCGTAATTCTAGGTCTTTCTCTCCGGTGAAGTGCACATTGCTCAGCACCAGCGCCAGGCCTCGAGGCTGGGATTGCAACCTATAGGCCTGGAGAAGGGAGGCCAGTTAGACCAGGAGTTTCCTGGAAAATATCATATTTCTCATACACCAAAGGTGACCATGAGCTTCTTGATGACAGAAACTATGATGATCCTATGAGATAAGCCTTGTCCAGAAACATACTATAATCTTCCTAAACCCACCAGGTAAAAACAGAAATCCCCACAGAAGATACTCAGTCAACAAGGACTTTCTGACAATAAGGTAGAAGTGAGTAGATGCAAACTAGGCTGAGATGTCCCACAGAAGTATCTTTGCTCAATTCTGCTCACTATTATGCAACACTCACCCGCTGGTGGTGGGTCTGATAGAACTCAGCAGTGCAAGGCTTCACCAGGAGGCAGGGAGGACCATCTCCATTATCTAGGGAGTGCTCCACTGTATCTATGGTAAGACAAACCCAGAACACTAGAAGACAGTTCATATACCCACTCTAGGACCTCGTGGTAATGTCTGTCAGCTCTCTGAACTGGCCCCGGGGAAATCGTTCATTCTCACTCACTTTCTGATCTGTAAACACCATGGAAGTACAGACCGTGTTAGCTTTAGCTTACCACCAGGTCCTCTGCCCTCAGGTTGCATGGAGTAGGTGCTCAACTCACTGAATGACTGAGAGGAAGCGCTCTCTGATAAAAATCCTGATTCTTATCACTAGGCTACCAGTCAGCATGCTGATGACCCTAAAGGTATTCTTTTCTCCTTCAGCTTTTAGTGCAGGACCAGCTAGTCATGTGTAGGAATTTCCTACCTGTATGAATTGTTCAAAGGGCCAACTACCCTGAAGAATGTTATCTGCAATGGAAGGGAAAACAGTCCAACTAATGTCTTATGTGAATTGTCCTGCTAGATTCGAACAAATATATTGACCAACTGCGCCCAACATGAACTATGTCTCACATATGACATAAATCAGATACCAGTCAAAATTAGAAACATCGATTGATCTGTGAGGAACCCCACCACCCCAACAATTCTCACCTGCTGAGAGACGGGGCTGCTTGTGAGGAGAACAGGACTCACACACTGGGAAAGGGAGACTCATGTCATAGTCACAGCTCAACTGTAAGAAATCAGGACACATCACGACAAATCTTAAGATGGTCCAAATAAAAACTTCTGAAGGGGTTTATGGATTCGTAAAGATGGAAAAAAAATTGATGGTTTAAAAAAAGGGGGAGGGGAATAAAACTTATCTATACAGGGGGAATGGAGTTGAAGGGAGAGCAAGGGAATGGGAAAAAATGAGAATTAAGTCATGTCATGCACTGGTACAAATTCTCAATGTGGATTGTGATCATAATGTGTATATAAAATGAAACAAATCAATTAAAAAAATAAGATATAAACCCCTTCCCTACCCTGTGCCACAGAAGTCCTTTCTGGCCAAATTAACCCCTCTCAGGACCCCACATTTGCCAGATTTCATACCGGTGGGAGTACATGCTTTAGACCAGAGAGGGTTGTGAGCAACAGATCCTCCAGGTGACCCTGCTTGGTCTCCCTCAGCGCCATGCAGAAAACATCAAAAGCCTCAGGACCCCTCTTGGGCAACAAGTTGAGAAGTTCCACATTCTGGCTGAAACTGCCCACCTTGGCCTAAGATACAGGAACAGAACATGACATCACCGTTACTTAGTCTAGTTTTAATCCTATTTTTCCATATGAGCTTCCTTCCTAGTAGTTTCCTCAAATATTTTATATTAAGAATTCCTTTTAAAAGAAAAGTTGTAAAGCTGAAGTCCCTCCTCTTATTCTTGAAATATGCATCTTTACTGATAAAGTCCTGAGGCATTTCCTCAGTCAGACACAACATCTTATCCACACGCGATCATCTGCTGTTGCAGTTTATCCTTTTGGCCTTGCCCTCCTTTTGGCTTCCACATACCTGGATGAGTTCTCTCATTTCCAAAGTAATGATGTCCTTCTCCAGGAGATGTTCTAACAGTTCGCTCAGCAGCAGCTGCTTGGCCAGCACCACTCGGTTCCTTTTCAGAGTTTCCTGATGGTCAGGACGCATGCCACACACTCCCGTTATCCTGTAGTAAGAGGGAGATGGAAAGGTGGTCAAGTAAGAGTGGAGTGATAGAGGTGTGGATAAGAACAAGAGAAATGAAGGCTAATAACAACAACCAAGAACAAGCTTATTTTATTGAGTCGTATTAAATTCAAAGATATATTAAGCAGTAACATACTGATCTTAAGGAAATAATGTCTAATTCTTTGTGGAGTATATTCAACTGGGACCATCTGAGATGAATGGTCAAAGCAAGTATTTCCTTCATTCTACTGTGATCAAACTAATATACACATACCTATTCAAAGAGCATTTTTCTGAGGCCAATTTTAGAAAATAATTCCCCAAAACACTCTCTATCAGTCATCAAATACTAAGTTTTAAAATGTCCTTAGATGAGGAATAAACAATGGGCAGGTTCAGCAGTCATTATCTCTGTCTAGATTATTTACACAATTGTTTTCTCAGACTTTTAAATTTCTGTGACAAAATGACACTAGAAACCAGAATCTTCTAAGCTGTGGATAAGTACAAAGTATGACAGAAAGTCATAAAAACAGCAATGATGAACACAGTCAACATGACTTGAAAAAACAAGAAAATGTGATTTGGAATCACAGTATAAGGGAGGTTAAAATACTTTGGTAATTTGGCTTATGAGTATGGATATTATCAACTTAAAGATTTCTTTACACTACTGGTTTGGAAAGAGATAAGCTTCACCTTATGAACTAAAACAACCTCATTATCACTATCATCTAAGTGCCATTTATATATATATATATATATATATATATATATATATATACACACACACACACATATATATGGAGCTCTCTAATCTTAGCTTTAAGACCTATGACAACATTAAGGTCCTGAGGGCAGTGAAAAAAGATTTATTACAGGTTCACTTTCCAGGTTAAAACCCATTTAAAAATGCAACTTTATTTTAAAGATGATAAAACATAGAAGGAAAGTGCATCTTCCAATCAGTAAAATACCATGCACTCAGGATGGATGTATGCTGCATAAGAATGCTTGGTTTAAAGATTCATAGTTAGATAGAAAGGAAGGAGGATCTCAGAGATCCAAGACAGCAAATGGGATCCTAAGGCCAAAGAAGTACTGAGAATACACCTGCTACTCCAAACCTTCACTGACACTACTACAAAACAGTAGGCTCTATACAAATCACAAACTTCATTTAAGAAACACCTTAAGACACACCAGACCAGTAACAATGTTGACAGACACAAATTCTGTATAAGTAAAAGAGTGCAGTTGCTTGCTCGTTATTTTCTTAGGCGTTACAGCCCATGGAGCAGATTTCTCCTTTTACTAAACATTTACTCCTTAAAGCTATCTTTTCCACTAGCTTTCAAACGCCATCCTTTCCAGCTACTCTTTCTGCCCTACTATGCTTCTGTTTTTTTAAATAGGACTTTGATCTTAAATGCTGATAGAGCATTAGAACTCTCCCAAAAAGTATCTTCTCCTAGGCAATCTCGTGTATACTCACAACTCATTAAACTCCTAGTTCTGAACTCCTGGAAGTTCCAGATTTGAATTTTCATCCAACAACTCATTACTTTTTATCTGAAGCATCAAGTGCTGTGTGCATATCAGGTCTTCTTCTATTTAATACCACAGAATCTTCAATGTGAACTTTGGAAACGTGGACACTCTTGGCCGCGTGGACCCTCCTGCAAGTGGTAGCAGGCAGAGAAGAGGGGCAGCAGGGGAGTTCTACAGTTTTGATTCTGTGTCCTTCTGAAGGTTCCCGCTTCAAAGTCCTATATTAATAATAAGCGCAAGTCCTCTTGGTTGTCTGCCTTGAATAGGGACAGAGGTACACTTGGAACTACAGGAACCTACTGATCCCTTCCAAAGTACTCAAACCCCGAAGCCTGCGCTGAATTCTCATGAAAAAAAAAAAAATACTGTTATTATATGCAAAGCAATGCAGGTACTCCAAATCAAATGCACACCAGGCAGACACGTCTTGCAGGTCTCATCGGTTTTTAAGGGATCAGTGTACAGTTCTAAGCAGTGCAAAAGGCTGGAGAGTCTCCAGGAGAAGATGCAATCTAGCAAGACCGGACAGAGCTACTCTTATGCAGAGGCCCGATGGAAGAGACAAAGGAAGGCTGGGGCACAGGCCGGTAGCCAGCGCGAAGTGAGGTTCCGGGTGCCTCAAGGGCTCGACAGGACCCCAAATCCGGTGCAGGAGCAGGGATGTGGCCACGTCCAAGAGCTCTGCGCGGAGAGCACTGCAGAGTCGCACGCCTGGGACCACATCCCTTTTTCCTCTGCCTTACTATGCCCCCCTGGGACCATTCCCCACTAACCTGAGCCTCCGGTCGGCAGCCATTGGTCCCTTTTGTTGTACGGCTGGACGGGACACCGCGCCAGGTGCCGCCATTTCCCGTTTTTCCCGGGCTGTGCGCGTTCCGCCCACAACCCAAACAAACCCCAGAGCCCCCACTTCCTCCGCATCCCGCCCCCCCTCCCCCCGCCCTGGCCTCCGTCGCACGCCGCGCCTGCGCACTGCCACTCCTAGTGCCTCTCCGACACTAGGCAGGTGTTGACTCTGTCGCGGTCGGTGCGTACGCAAGCGCAGAACTGCCGTACGGTCCAATGGGGCGAGAGCAATGGGGAAACGGAAGTGGAAGAGGCGGGGAAAGAATGAAGCCTCTCCTGACTGAGAATCCCATTGGCTAGCGATTCCCGCGGAAACCACGGCCCCTCCCCGGACACCTCCCGTCCCTCTTGCCCCGCCTATTGCAATTACTTCACAGAGACCTTCGCGACCGGACTTTTCGCCGGTTGGGAGTCGATCCACTGGGGCCACTGAGAGCTTAGTGTACTAGAGGGCGCTCTCCTCGGGGAGGGCTGGAGGTGTTCCTGGTCACGCTCAGCCCATACTGTTTATAGGTATAACTGGTCCCTCAGTTTGGCTACATAGTCTTCCCCTCACCGGCAGTGGTCCCAAGACAAAACTGTGAGAAGGTTAGGTGGCCTAGCTTCCCGTTTGTTAGCTTGTATTGATAACACAATAGGCTTCGGAATCAGGTGTCCATTATTATTATTATTTATGTTATTTACTAACAGTGTTTTCTTGTGCAAATTATCCAAATTTTCTGATTCTTGGGTCCTTCCTCATTTTCCAAAGAGGGTAATAAGACCTCACAAGGCAGAAGCCTTAGGGATCTAACAGAGTCTACGTATCCAGAGCTGTCTTTCAGTTGTTACTTCTTTGCTTCCTTTCCCAGCTTCCTGGATCACCTCTCCATGTCAGTCTCCTAACTGAAAATATTGGACATGATGAACACAGTCAGTGTTGCTAGAAGACTCAAACTGCTCCACCACGTAGGCTGATTCCCGTGGGCTCAGATCTCCAGATTTCCATTTGTGATGCTCAGGTGGAAACGCTGTTCCTGTCGCAGTCATGTGCCTAACAGTGAAAAATGCTTGTCAAAGGAGTAGTGGCTCTGCTGTGGAGAGATGCAAGTTCTGAGAGAGTTGCTTAGGAGCGTGTCCAGCTGTCTTCGTAGAAAACGTTATCATCATCAGGGTGAGCAAAGCAGTCATCATAGGCAGGGGGTGGAGTAAGGGGCTCCAATTTGGGGGCCCCTCTCAAGCTCTGCAGGTCGGGAGCAGTGGATGCAACACGTGGCCCCCGAAGCCGAAGGCTGATAAGGGGTCTTCCATGAGTCATGGTCCCCTCGGAGCCAACACGATTTTCTAGTCTGCCTGTCCTAGGCCTCTCGGGTTGTGGTGCCTGTCCCCCCTCCAATCCTGGGGGGATTACCACACTGCAATAAGGGGGAGGCTGATCCACTTCTTGTGGGCGGTTCTGTGACTCTGATGTCACCACTGCCTCTTCATAGGTTGGTACCTCAAAAGCTTCATTGTCTCTGAGGGAGGAGAAATAAGGTCATTAGTAAATTCCTGAAAGGACCTCTTTTCCCTCTTCCTCCTCACTGTTCACAAAAGACCCCTTTGTTGGCTGTGACTCCTCACAGTCACAGAGGAAAGCAGAGTCTATGCTAAGAGACTGAGAGGTAGAGAGAGAACAGGCCCCGAGTGTATTCAGACCATCCTGCCAGCCCTTAACTCACCGTCCGCTGACTGAGGTTGCTTGGCTCTCAGTCTGCATTGACTCCCTTGATCTCTGCACTGATTGGAGGCGCCATTCCAGAAAAGTGGCCAGGAGGCACCCAAAGAAGAGAAAACCAGCCAAGATGAGAAAGATGTAGGCAACGGGGGTGATGTCCAGTCGTGTGCTCAGCAAAGCCAGGCCTAGGAGGAGGGAGGCGCTGCTCAGGAAGAGAAATGGCTTCTTCAGTCTCCCCCAAAACTGGCTTGGCACCATGGCCCTTCACAAGGTGCCTGCAAAAAGACACACCGCTGTTGTGTGTAAATTAGCAATTGGCATCATGGCTCTGCCACATGCCAAAGTAATCATATTCTACTCTTCTGTTTGGGTTCTTGTTTCCTCAATTTCGAGTCAAAAACATGACTAGGTCTGTTATTCACTCTAGGTTATCAGTGTGTGTAGCAAATCTGGGGAACCAGCCTGGAGTTCTGACTCTCAGCCCTTAGGTGAATTTACCGTGTCAGTGCTCTGCCTCCCTCTCTCCTCCTCCCTGCAGTCTCCCAGGATCCAGGATCCAGGATCAGGCCTGGTCACCTGCCTGAAGGCTTCGCACAGTGGCATCTCTGGAATCCAGGCGGTAGGGGAGGGCCTGCTTTTTCCCTGGGGTGTCCGTGACCAAACCTCCACCCTTCAGCCCTCCCTCTGGAGGCCCTCTTGTCTTTTCCTGGGAGAAGGGAGAAGGGAGCCGGTGTGTCACTTACCTTGCGTGCCCTGGTCTTGGTCTTCTGTTTCCCTTGCGTCAGTCCAGGTTCTGGCTGGAGGGAGAAACTTCCCACGGATGCAACAAAACCCCAGGGACAAAGCTACTTGCGCATGGTTTTTACCAAAGCCTGGTCCTGGTCACTCTCGACTTTTCTGTACCCTACGTCTGCCAGACATACCGCCTTCCCTCAGCACCCTCTTAATTGCCAAACTCAGATTTCCAGTTTTCTAACAGCAGTCAGCACAGGCTGGGAGGCCAGCGGGCGAGGGAAGCCTTTTCTTTTTTCAGAAACACAGCAACAACTACAAGGCAGGCCCGGCTCTGTAGGAGGTGCGCAGCCAGCTCCACTCCCTTGACCTCCCACCTGGCTCTTCGCTGAGGACTCAGGAGTTCCTGCTCACCTGGGTCGCAGACCAAAGCAGTCATGAGGAGAGCAGGGGCGGAGACAGGGAGGGCAGAGGAGGGGGCGGAGCCCACTGGGCCCAACTCCTCCTGACCCAATCCCTGTCTGGCCCAGTCTTCCTCCTCTGTGTCCTCCAGGGTGGCCTCCTGGGGGCTGCCCCACCTTGATTTCCACTCCACTGCCCTCCTGGGAGGCCTCTCTCCACTCACAATGATCTTTGTACTTAGGACCTGAATTTCCATTAACCTTTCCCTCTCCCTTCTCCGTGTGCACTGGTGGTTAGTCAGTCTTCCATTTGAGTAATTTATTTTGTACCTTACTCTGTCAGTTGACTGGAAGCAGAGGGCAGAGGAAGTGGCTTATTAAACTGTGTAGATCACACGCAGACGTTGTGCACAGTGAGGCATGATGCGGGCTGGGAGCCGGCTGTCTTGTTTCTGCTGCCATTTCTGTGGAATCTGTTTCCTGCAGAGAGAGAGATAGAGAGATAGAGAGAGAGAGAGAGAGAGAGAGAGAGAGAGCGCGCGCGTGTGTGTGTGTGTGTGTGTGTGTGTGTTTGTGTGTGTGTATGTCGAGGGGGGGAGGGCAAGGGACAATTAATATGAGAATGAATATGTGTATAGCAACATATGTAGATGGTAGGGGTTTTGAAAT
Organism: Petromus typicus; assembly: GCA_004026965.1. Classification (NCBI taxonomy): domain Eukaryota; kingdom Metazoa; phylum Chordata; class Mammalia; order Rodentia; family Petromuridae; genus Petromus; species Petromus typicus. The sequence continues at coordinate 53,510 of PVIR01005137.1, read as the reverse complement.
GACCCTTTGTCAAAAATTGCCTTGGAGAGAGGGAAAAGATAAGTCAGGCTTTGGTGTCTCCTCGAGGTGTGTCTCTACACAAAGCAGGAATGGATGGAAGAGGAACTGGTAGTTATTTTGTTTTCCAACAGTCTCCTTACAAGCTCATGGAAAAGTGTTTAGAATTTGGATTTTGGTCTTTGGTTAGCATGTGAGAGAAAGTGAATGGGAAAGTACCTGATAGTATGTGTGATGATGAGCTAAGAGACTTGACAAGAAGTGAGTTTGGAGACAGCAAGGTGCAGGCTGGGAGGAAAGGGGCAAAGGGTGTGGGTCTGAAGGTCTGCAGTGCAAGAACTACACCTTCCAGCGAGCTGGGGCCTTCCTAGCTTGAATCTCTTGGTTTCAGGAGGAGGAAGTTGTAATACAGAGATCTGTTAGTTGAGATAAAGGATAGATCCAATCAGAGGGCCTGGCCTGCATGCTGACCATTCCTTTTAATGTATTCTCTATCTCAATAATTGTAAATTGATTTGGTGAAATTTGCATTTGTTGAAAAATGTTACAAAATGTTTAAAAGCTAAAGAATGAATCATTTATGACTAGTTGAGCCTAACTTTTAGTAGTTTCTTCTTTGTTCCTTTTTTGATGCTGTGTATAGAACTCAGGGCTTTGTACACGCTAAGCATATACTACTATTGACCATTGGATTCCTGCCCTATTATAGTACTTTCGTAAGTAATTTTTAAGAACCATCCAATATTTTATTAAATGAATAGGCCATAATTTGATGAGTGTATTCTTACGTTATGTGACCCAATAACATTGAGCTTATTTCATTGTTTTCTTATCTTTAAAAATAATGCTGTTAAGATGAAAAAGGTGGGTGCAGGGGTTGTTAGAGCCAGATTAGGGAAGGGAGGACGGAGGAGTCATTGCTGATGGGATTCTTATGGAGTAACCAGATGTTCTAGAATTACACAGCGGTGATGCTCACAGGACAAACAACTGAACAGTGTACTTTACAAGGGCGGACCAGATCTTAGTGAAGCTGCTTACAAACTCAATAACACCTTTTTTGGATTGAATGATAAATTCCAAGAGGAGGATGAATTTTAAGACAGTCATCATTGAGAGAGACAAGAAATATGGAAGCTCCGACTGCTTTGAATACATACAGCGTTTCCCAAGGGATTTAATTCCTTCTTGTCTTTATCAGCTCCATATCCTTAACAAAACTTGAATGAAACACTTAAGACATTTCTACTTGTCTGCCTTTGCCAACCTCATGGGAGGATGACGCATGCTTCTCTGCATGCTCTTGCCAGTTCCTGTTGGCGGATGATGGTGAAGGAGTAGGGGGCACAGGAACCAGGAAAGGATGGTGATGCCAGGCTTCCCGTGAATGTGAGGCTCCCCACGTGTGCTTGTCTCTGTGGCTGCACAGTTCTGTGATTGTACATTTCCCAATGTGGGTCTCCCTTACATTTGTGTGGGGTGTTTGCTTACATACTGCTTTTCTCTGCTTAATGTACAAATTAAGTAATTTACAGTACACATAGTATAATAGGTAGTTATGATGCTTATGTCCATTTTATGGAAATAACATTTGAAAATTGAGGATTATGGGCAAACCCACCGTCTAAGCTCCGAGGGCCCTTATTTTTAACCATCGTGTAATTTCTCCTCCTTTGCCTTCACTCATCCCGATGATTAAACAGAACCCTGTGAAATTCTGCCGCTGTTCCTCTCGTGTTCCCTGCTCAGCACCCTTTCCAACTCTGCTGCTTTAGCTTGAAGTGCAGGCAGTCACAGCCAGACTTTGCACACATCTCTGTGCGACCAGCAGGGGGCGCCATCCCCTTGCAGTGGCTGATGGCACTGTGCATCTGTTGTTTACATTGCAGCGGGCGGGTCCTAACCTTTTCTCCAAGTGCATCCCTGGGGAGAGATGACACATTGATCTTGGTCTTCACCGTGTTATAATACGGACGGAGAGATAAAATACCCATGTGAAGGAATCACAGTGATTAGAGACAGTAAGAAAGTATCAATGTGTAGGTAAAGCATTTAAAAAATACAACAATTAAGGATATCACTCAAATGTAAGTATTGTAGTTAATTAAAAATAGTGTACATTCGTAGTATAGAATGTGACGCTAAGAGGATAATAGTAAAAAGCAAGTCTTCAGTATTCCCTGAACCTCAGCCTTGCAGCTTCTGTGCCTAGAAGTGATTAGTTTTTGGTTTTCTGTGAAAACCTTCACCCGACCCAGAGAGATTGTGAATATGCAAGTGTCATCCAGACAGACACCCAGCGGGCATACCCAGTTCATTTTGTTTTTAAATTTTGAAACAGTCATCTTCGTCTCCAGGTTGCATAGGCTGGCTTCATACTTGTGATCCTCTGCTTCAGTTTCCTAAAGTTCTGGGATTACAGGCTTGTACCAGCATGCCTGCCTAATGCACAGACTTTAAGTGTACTTACTGTTCCTTGAGTTCTGATGAAAGGATACAATTTAATGATTCAAATTCCAACTAACACACAAAACCTTATCGTCATCCAGAAGATTTCCTCATGCCCTTTCCCAGTCAATTCTGTGGGCAACCTTTGTTTCCTTTCTATGTTTTAAATATATTTATGTATTATAATATATATTTGATTTTATTCCATTTTTGGGAATAACTAATTATTTTCCAAATGATAACCATTTATATTGTTTTTATGATTTCTTAGTCTTTTACTATCTTTGTCTCTGTTTACATGTTTATATAAGAAAAATTCCTCCAAGTGGTGTTTTCTTTTTTTTTCTTTTGTTTTTTTGAGACAGGGTCTCACCACGAAGTCCCGACTGGCCTTGAACTCACTGCAGTCCTCCCGCCTTAGCCTTTGAAGTGCTGGTATTGCAGGCACGAGCCAAAGCCTTTAATAGATAATGGCTGAACAGCCCACCAAGGAGGTTACAGCAGTTCCTGCTCCAACTCATGTTGCGTGGTCTGCTTCCTCGACCCGGAGTAAGTGATTTACACTCAACAGATTTTTATCCTGCATCTGATATAATGGATCAGAGATGAATCGCACAGTCAGGGAAGGAAGTGGTACAAGGTGCCAAGTCCTGGGAGTGAGGGACAAAGTGTGCCCGGGTTCAGAGGTCAGCCTGCCTGCTGGGCAGTGGGTGGGGGTCTGAGCGCTCTAGCAGAGAGCAGCGTTCATTCGCTGTCCTTTGACATCAGTCTTGGTCATAGGCGAGTAGGGAATGAGTACTCGTGCTGTCACTTATTGCTAATTGATGAATACTGACTTAGTGACTCATCTTCTGACCCCCCTTGATTCTCCATTAGCTGTTTCCCACCCCACATGCCCTTTTCACCTTTTCTAATCTGAATCAGCTAGAGACAGCCATGCCCTGGGGCAACGGGTTTGGTTGAAAAGAGGAGTATTTCTTTAGAGATAGTAATATTTTCAGAAAATATGTTGACTTACATGTCAGGGATTTATTTCAAACTTAGATTCCATGAATAAATATTGGAAATAATAAATATTTCTTATTTAAAATTGAAATATATCACTACTGAAATGGAATCACATGAAGGAGCCCCTTCTACCACAGTTCTGAAATCTCCCACCATGTAAATAATTCCCATGTTTCTCTTTTATAATACATTAATATATTTAAGTTGAAAAGAGAATAATTTTACTTATAGTTTCTCCATATCTATTATTTATTTATCTTTTTTTTAAAGCAGGTTCTCACTAGTTCAGGCTGATCTTAAACTCACTGTGTAGACCAGGCTGGTCTTGAACTCCTGGCAGTCCTCCTACCTCAGCCTCCTGAGCGTGGGGATCACAGGTGTGTGCTACCATGCCCACATCATATCTGTAATTAAAACTAGGACATTTTTCAGTTTCCTTAATGACATGTTTTATGCAAATGATGTATACTTTTCTTGTAAGAATCCAAGGAACTGAGCTGGGTGAAATGGTGCACACTCATAATCCCAGCACTTGGGACCCTGAGGCAGGAAAATCTAAGGGAATTCAATGCTGGTCTGGGTTACACTGTGAGAACCTGTCTCAAAAACAAAGACAGGGCTGGGGGTATAGCTCAGTGGCACTGTGCCTGCCTGGCAATTGCAAGGTCCTGAGTTCAGTCCCTGGTGTAGCAAGACAAAAGTAAAACAAAACAAGAAAAAATAATGACAAACAAAAAGAATCCATAGGGCTGCATTTTATTTGTCCTCAATTAAAAAAATACCACATTAGTAGTGTATACTGTTAAAAAAGTTATAAAAGGTTATAAAATATAGCCCTGCCCACCATAGATGACGTCGGTAAATACTAAGTTGATTTTTTTTTTTTTTCAGTTTTTTGAGACAGGGTCTTACTTTGTAGTTCAGGATGGTCCTGAACTCACTTTGTAACCTAGGCTAGTCTTGCACTCACATCAATCCTCCTTCTCTGCCTCCTGAATGCTGGGATCATAGGCATGAGCCACCATGCCCGGCACTGTTGTATGTGGTTATCTGGGATCGAACTCGGGTCCTTGCACTTGCGAGGCAGAAGAAACTACTGAGTTAAATCTCCAGCTTAATGCTGAGTTGATCTAATTACAGGCTTTATATTACTCATGATACATCAATATCATGTGTTTCTATTTTCTTAAAGTTGTATCTGTTCGTATAGATGAATTCACTTTTAGAAAACAGTACATTCTACATGTTATTTTAATTTGGTCTCAAAATTAAAATTGTACAAATTATTACCTAAAGTGATAAAATATAAAATCAATGATAAAAAGGAGTTGGTAGGAATGCAGCCCAGGGTTTTAGTTTTCCTCCAAGACCCTGAAAGGACTCCCTGGGCTGGAATTAAGAGCCTGGGACAGTGGACAGAAGCTTCCTTGGCCGTTTAGCCACTCTCCACCTCTTCCCTGAAGGCTTAAGGGCCCACCTCCTCCTGCTTGTCCTGGGCCTGTGCCTGGGAACAGCAGCTGGGGAATGTCCGTGAAGGCCCAGCACTCCGTCTGCCACCTCACTCCTGCCCCTCCCAGCAGGACCACTCCCAGCAGGACCACTCCCTGGAATCTCCACTCCACTTTTCAAATACTTTGTGACCTTCCCACTCTTTTTGTATTTTTTTTTTTAATTTTTTTTTTTTTTAAGGGTTTTGGAGACAGGGTCTCACTTTGTGGTTCAGGCTGGCCCTGAGCTCAGCCTCCAACTCACATCACAGCAATCCTCCTGCCTCTGCCTCCCAAGTGCTGGGATGACAGGTGTGAGCCACCACACCCGGCACTGTGGTATGTGGTACTGGTTGCTGTTGGGCGTGAGTCTCCACATCCAGTATGGTATGTGGTTACCGGGGATTGAACCTGGGTCCTTGCGCTTGCAAGACAGGCGCCAGAACCACTGAGCTATATCCCCAGCCCTCCTTCCCTCTTTTTGACCTTGCTATCTCCATCTCTTTTTGTTGTCTCCATTTCTTTTTCTTTTCTCTCACCTTTTGCTATTTTCTTTGCCCTATTTACTTTTATTAGTCCATGTTTATAATGATTACATTCCTTCTTCCTCCTGCCTCCATCTCTTGGTCTTTTCTTCCATTTGTGAAGGATGTATCTCTCTATTTCTTATCATCTTTTAAACAAATTTTCCTCTTTGATTGATTTCTCCTTTGGTTTTCTTAGGAGAAACCATGAGATATTTAAGCTTATATGTCTGATTTACTTAGCATTATGGTCTCAAGGTGCAACCATTTTCCTACAAGTGACTTAAATTTGTCCTTCTTTATAGTAGAGTAGTATTCTCGTGTGTGTAAACACCACATTTTCTTTGTCCATTCGTGCGTTGATAGACATAGAGGGCTCCAAGATTTAGCCCTTTTGTGTTGCTATAGACACAGATATGCACGCATCACTGTAATATGAGGTCTTTAACTCTTCCAGGATGATGCCTAAAAGGGAATATTCCATTTCCTTAGAAACTTTTATTCAAAAATATATGATGTGCTAAAGGGTCAGGCCCAGGTGCATGATATGTGGAGTCTAGTGCAATATAAATATGCAGCTCCACGTATTAAAAAGTTAGGAAGCTTTCAGTGTAGAGCTAGTGTCAGTTGTGAGGCCCTGCGTGAATGTGTATTTTCAGGCCTGTATAGGTGGCGTGTGCACGGTGCAGTGGGGATAGTGTGGAACATCAGTTAAAATCTCATGACACTCTTTTCCTGACTGTAATTATGTAATACTTTATTATTTTTAACATTTCACCTTTAATTGACATAATTGTGTTTATGGGGCACAAAGTGATATTTTCATATCTCTGTATATGTTGTGGAAATGATGAGACTGAGCTTATTGACATATCTATCACTTATTGCTTCCTTTAATTTATGAAGTGTAATGAAAAATAGGTTGAATGTTTAAATTTAAAATTTTTATTGCAGGTAAAGACACATTCCCATTAATCTCTCTCAAAATCCTTCCCCTTACTTTGAACACATTCATTCTATCATTCTTGCTAGTTTCTGACGCAGTTCCGGAAGACCTTCTTCACATCTTTAGTTGCGCAGTCCTGGCTGCCTTAATGCCCTTAACTGATTCAAAACATTTCCCTTTCATGGACATTTTGATTGTGAGGAGCCAGAAGCATATGGTGCCAGATCCAGTCAATAAGGTGGATGAAGACACATTGTAATGTATTCATTTGACAGAAATTGCCATAAATGTTTGATAAAGTGAAGGGTGTTCAAAAATTACAATGAATGTTTACATAAAGATTTTATTACAGTAAAAGGTGTATTCCTGTTAATTCCCTCAAAATACTTGGAATATACTTATCCCATTTTGGGGGGCAATGTACCTTTTACTGTAATCAGTTTTAAAAAATATAAACAGTCAACATATTTTTCAATCAGTCTTTGTTACCAACTTGGAAATATACAATACATTATTATTACCTATGATCGCCACAGTATGCAGTAGACTAATGGAAACTTTGTACCCTTTGGCCAACATCTTCTCAATCTCCCCCCCCAGCTCCTACCTCTGACCCTGGTAACCACTGTACTCTCTACTTAAGTTAAATTTGACTTTTTTACTTTTTACATGTGATTTCACGTGGTATTTGTCTTTTTGAACCAGGGTTTCACGGTGGAGTTCAAGCTAGCTTTGAACTCACTGCAGTACAGTGAGTTCAAAATATATGGTGTGCTAAAGGATCAGGCCCAGGAGTAGCCCAGGCTGGCCTCAAATCTGTGGCATCCTGTTGCCTCAGCCTCTTGAATGCTGGGATCACAGGAGTATACCACCATGCCCAACTAGAATTTCTTTTTAAGGCAGAAAATTTTGCTATATTTATTTCATATTTTTTAATCCATTTATCTGTTGGTGGACGCTTGTGCTGACCCTGTATGTTGACTACTAATTACACCAACAGTTGATAGGACAGTCTTAAAGTCTAGTACTCAGGAAAGGAGGCACAGGACCATCCACTTCTGTCCTGAAATCACAGCCGTCTACATACTATTCTCAGGGGCACTGTCAGCAGAGTGGCCCTGCAGGGCCCATGGGTCTATGAAGAGCCCCTGATGTGCTTCAAGGTCCAAAAAGCTCCCTTCTCTCCTCTGGAGCAGGGCCCTCTCCACCTAGTATTCAGTAGCACTGAATTAACCTTTCAAAATTGATGTATTAATGGCTCTGTATGCTAATATACTGAAATTGGACCATATAATTTAATTTTTTCCAGTCGTCATTATGCCCTAAGAATTCCCAGTGTTCTTAAAATTTCTTCACAAACACAGTTTTTGATGGCTGAGAGAAATCAGCCGCTGGGTGTACAATAAATTACTGAAGTGTTTCCTGCTGTCATAGTTTAAGCTATTACAATTTTAGAAATGAACAAATAGTTCAGAGGCATCTACCTTTATTAATAAAACTGCATGTGTTATGCTCTAGGTAGTTCTGATCAACAAGAAGCTACACTTTTATTTTGCCCTTACATTTATAGAGATTGGATATTTTCCTATATTTTTATTTGATGTTAGCTTCCACATCACAGAACTCTTTTGGAAAACGGATGTGTACTGTTGGTATTACTTCACAGAAACTGGGTGAAGGAGATTCTAAATCTCAGAAGACGCAGGAATCATGGGAAAAGGGAGAGGAAGGTCTGGGGATAATGGGGTAAATGGGGTATGAGGTGAGGAAGGCCAGAGGGAAGAGGCAAAGGGAGGACACTGCTTGCTTTTCAAGGTCCCCAGCACTGTGGAAAGCTCTGTGCTTGGTTCCCAACAGGTGTCTGAGTGTGGTCTCAGCTTTAGAAGAAAGAGTGGTTTCAAAGAAGCCAGAAAGCTAGTGAAACTCGAAGGACTCTGATTTAGGCACATTAAGCATAGATAGAGGCAGGGACATGGATAAATATTGTGGGGATAGGAAGGTTATGGATAAATATTGTGGGCGTGGAAGGAAATGGGTCACATGGGATAGGCTCAGAGGCCCAGGGCTGCTTGGTGGGTCAGGGGAGGGATGATGGAGGGCTGAGCAGATGCCCTAGGCCATGCACAGCTGGCCATGTCCCTGCACTGTGTCTGGCCCTGTTTTTGCTGGTCTAGGTGGCTGGACCTGGCTTACACATCTGGGTACAGGTTGGGCCGTTCTCTAGTTCCTTCCACTGCCCGCACTGTCTACCTCATCACTGTGCCTGGTCAGAGACAGTATGTGGCAAACTGGTTAGTTAAGTAAGTCTGTAGACCTTAGTCTTCTGTCCCAGAGACAAACAGGTTTCCAACTGAGAGAAAGGGGTACTGTTCCCCATGTATGCCCCACAGCTACCCCATGGTGTACTGCATGGCTGTGAGGGCTGATTCTGGAAAAAAGCTCTCCGTGCTGATCCCTAGAGGAGGCACGATGTGACTGTGGGAGAGAGAGCATGCCAACAGCACCATGACAGGCCAGACCCAGAAATGGTTTGCCTAATGTCATGAAGTTTATTTTGTGGAGAAGAAGAATTTGGGTTTCTCCATAAGGCACTTGTGAAGCTCAGGTACAAAGGCCACTACAGGTAATGGCAGATCCCTTCCAGGGCATCCCTGGGGACAAGCAGAAGAAAAACATCTCCCAGCACCACAGGGGACACCCCCTACCAGACTGACCAATTGAGGGGCCTGGAGCAGATGGCCTGCTTGTTTATACCAACAGCCTGCTTCTTCTGGAGTCTTAAAGTTTAGCATTCGTAGCTGCAGGCACAGGGCCCATCCACTTCTCTCCTGGATGAAGAAAAGGAGAGATATCTACACATTGTTCTCTGGGTGCTGGCAGCAGGGACCCACAGCACCCAGGAATTTTCTGTTTTTCTTCTTTTTTTTGTGTGTGTGTGTTACTGGGGATAGAACTTGGATCCTTGTGCTTGCAAGGTAGACAAGGCATCACTTGAGCTAAATCTCTGGCCTTAGGTCCCAGGAGTTTTTTTAGAAACAGCTCTGCTTGCTGAAGGCTTCCTTCTCTCCTTGGGGGGGAACTACTGGCTCCCCCCATTCAACCTTGAGCAGCACTGGCTGTATAGTTTCCTTGTGAAGCATAGGGAGCATTTTTTGCTCTGAATTCCTGCTTCCAGTCAGATGATACAGTGGGGGTAGGGCAGGGGTCAAGGTAGCTGAGAGTGGACACTGGAACTTACCTAGTATGTGCGCCAGCAGTTCCATGCGGTCAGAGCCAAAAAACATATGTGTCTGGCCATCCACATGGGCCACAGTGAGGGGCAACCCGAAGGCCTAAAGAAAGCAGAGTTCAGGGAAGAAGGTGGTGGTTCTCACTAGACGGGGATTGAGGGCTACCTGTGGTCACAGCAGCCCAGCCGCCAAAGGTGCTTGCACACGTGGACCAGGGTGCTTCTCTGCTTGTAACACTGAGGTTTTGCTTTTTCTTCCCCACCTTTCTTGGCTCAGGCAGGGGAAGAGAAGATGAGGGTTGTCTGGGAGAGCTGGGAAGGAAGCATGCAGGGTGCTTTTGGGCAGCAGTGCAGGTCCCTTTGCCTAAGTGACTGTCTTCATCTTTGGGTCAAGGGTCAGGACTCCAGGACACATCGAGAGTTGCTTACCCCGTACTTGCAGGCCGCGTCAGTGGTGTCCTTGAGCTGATTCTTCACTTGTGCTGTGGAGCACTTCTCCAGGAGGTCTCTGGCTTTCTCTGCAGACAAACCCGCCTTCTGTGCTGCCTGAGGGGACAGGGCAAGGCCACAGCTGTGTCTGTGCTATGGAAACAGCTCAGGAGAAAACTCTGGTGTTTTCTTTGGCTGTTTCCAAGTTCCCTTGCAATGCTTTTCCCACCCACAGTCATCTATGACCATGGCCTGTGCTTGTCAAGAGAAAATCTCCTTTCTCCAGTTTTAAACAGAACAACAGTCAGAGTCATGGCCAAGGAAATGGACTTCAGAGGGAATCTTGGAGACACCTAGTCCCATGTCTTCATTTCACAGATGAAGAGACTCTGGGCAGAGGTGACACATTACTTATTCAGAGGTACAAATCTTTAAGCCTCTAGAATTCAAGTCGAGGGTACCTGCTTTCCTCTTCTAAGAATTCCTAAATACCTCATTTTTCAAATCAAGGGCTGAGTTCTAATTTCTGTGGACTTTTTGGGGGACTCTGACACAATGTCATGGTAGCAGCCCCATGACTGGCTTCAAGAGAATGAAAAAGGCGTTGGCTTTAAGGCGGCCATTAAAGTTTGGGGACAGTGGTTCTCAAACTTGGTGCACATCAAAATCTCCCAGGGGATCCGGTAGGCCACCTTCAGAGCATGACCACATCAGTCTCTGGGGTGGGACCAGGTGGGAAAGGTGATGCTGATGAACAGCCCTGGCCAAGAATCACTGCAACTTGGCTTGGAGGCCAGAGTCCAGGGTAACAAGCCATTGCCTTGATGGGTTAAATGAGAGCACTGCATCTCAGACAGACAAAATGGCCAACAGTAGGGAAGGGCTCGGGTTGGAAACTGTTGAAACTTAACAGCTGTACTTTCAGAAAGTCAAAAGTGGTATGGAAAAGGGTTTTGAAGTATTAAGCAAAAAAGGCTAAAAAATTTCTTTGCGGAAACAAGACACTAGATATAGCAGGCAGTCTTTTGAATACTAAACTCTGGTGTGGTTTGTTGTTTCATATATTAACTAAGAGCACGCCTCTACTATCTCCTTAAGATGAATTTTCTCACTTAAGCCCACAGAATGTCTTATTTTTAAAACCTCCATCTCTCTCTAGAATGCATTCAGTGTTTCGAGAAGATTTTCCATTTGTTCTCTGACACCTGCCATTTACCTGTTTGTATTTTTAAAGTCTTTTTTAAAAGTCTCTTACTTTCTAATACACATCTGTTGGTGAGGTTTGCGTTGGTGTCTTTGGAGACTTGTGAATACTCTGTCCTCCTGCGCTTGGGTTCTAGCTATGACCCTCTCTCCTACCGACTTCTTTTATCAACTGCAACTGTTTTACTCATGTGTTGCTCCTTTGGCATTTCCTCTTTCATCCAAGAGGTACTGGGTCTGACCCGAGGGCTTTGCAAATGCTAAACATGTACTCTACCACCGAGCTACATGCCAGCCTGCTAAGACCCGTTTTGAGTATGTTCTCAATTCTGACTTCAGTTGTTTGTCCCCTTTAGCATATTTTTTTCCTCTGTAAATCACTCTGAGCCTTTCAAGTTATATGAGAGCCATTATTCTCCTTGCTCCCAGCACCATCTTTTCTGACTTCGTTGTCAGAGCAGTGAGGACAGGGCCCGGTCACTCACGGCCAGGATGCTCTGGGGCTCCACGATGTCTTCATCCTGGGAAAGGAAGACACTCAGCAGACAGGGAAATGACTAAGGGAGGGCAGGACTGTTACTCTGGAAGTGCGCCTGGAAAAGCTCAGGGCGCCATTGAGAGTCCCTCTCAGTGGATTCCCGGAGCCCAGCCCTCACCCGTGACCAGATGCGCATCCACAGCTCCCTGGACACCTTTTCCAGGCTCTCTGGGTGCTCCATGTTCACGGCGGTGAGGAACCGCATGGCAGAGATGCTTCCTGCGAGACAGATGTCCTCAGAGGCAGAGCTCGGGTCCTCACATCAGATGTCTGGAGGACAAGCTCCCCCTCCTCTGACATGGCTCTGGGCTCCGTTGCCTGCCCTCATTCACCGGATCCCACAACCAACTCGTCCCGTTCAGCCCCTTTTCTCTGACCCCACAGCCTTGCGATCCTTCAGTTCAGATCCTCAAGTTTGCCAGCAGGCTGCACTGTTAGTCTCCCAAACCCTCTGGCCCGCTCCCTCCTGCTCTCTTCACCTTTTTTAAGAGCCACAGTGTTGAAATCCTTGGGGAAGCTGAGGGGGACCTGGAAAAACTCTTGCAGGTGTCTCAGGTCTTTCATCATATACTGGAATTTTTGAGGAACCATGGCTGGCGGCTTGTTTCCTGGAAGTGGAGAGATGGATAGGCTGGTGAGAGAAGACCTCCGGGGCCCAGGCACTAGGACCTCTCCCGTGGTCTCAGAGTGCAAATCACTGTATGAGCTGTAGGTGCCAGAACAGCTGAGCAGCACAGCTCCTGCCATCCCCTGAACTGAGACCGTCCCCTCACCTCCCCCCCGCCCCGCCCCAAATGCTTCTCCCAGCCTACCGCTTTCTCTGAAGATCCCCGCAATAAACGTGGGCCGCAAGTGCAGCTTGATGTTCCAGATGTACTGATATCGGCACAGTACCTACCCTCCCGAAGAAGCAAAACAAAACCTGGATCAGGCTGGAAAGCAGAAAGCACCTTGCGAAGGGCTGTTTCCTGGCAGCCAATTAGCCCGAGGTCCAAGTGCAGAATGAAGGCGATAAGGACACACTGGACTGTTTGGTTCAGAAGTGCACACTGTTCTCCACGCCTAGCATCAATTTCAGGAAATTTGCTCCTGCTCCCTCCTACTCTGCATCCTGCCCTAGAAAACTGACCGCAGAGGGCTCAGAAGTGACCCTGCTTTTCTCCTAGACTCCCTGGGACTGACTGGCCTTGTTCTTTCTCACCGCCGCGGGAAGGCTGTCTCCTCTTTAAGAAACAAGGTCTCCTCCACGGGGATCCTACGGCTCTGACCTTCAGCTCCGCACACTCTAACTGCTGGAACCCCAAGGGACAGTGCCAGGCATGTCAGGAGTCAACCCTGGTGCCCTTGCCCTCCCGGCCCAGGCGGCTCCCGTGCGTCACCTCGAAGCACAGCCAGGAGTAGGGGGACAGCATATCGTAGAAGAACTCCAGGGTGCGTGGCGAGGGCCTCATGGCGTCTCGGCAGACGGACGACGAAAGCCAGAGCACAAGGAAAGTGAAATAAGTCCTACGTAGGGCTCCGACGCCTCTTTAAGCCTGCAGACCCTGCCCCTCTCCCGGCCCCGCCTCCCAGGTCCCACCTCCCGGGCCCGCCCACTGTGACGGTCGCGCAGCCTCGGTGGAGACTCCGGCCGGTGGGGAGGACTTGCGCTTCCCAACTGCAGCTCAACGTTCTGGGGCGGAGTCTGGGGTGGAGTCAGTCGCCAGGGTGGCGCCTGCGGGAACAGGGTGGTTTGAGGTGCGTTTAGTTTAGCTGTGCCTCTTTGCCTGCTATTAGAAGAAGCTAGACCTCTCCGGAACTTGAGCGCTCCAGCACATGGAACTGCATGACACAGCACTGTTAGGAAGGAAAGAAGGGCTTGCAATAAATGCTAGCTGTTATTACTATTACTTGGGAGTTGCACGGAACTGTTAGGACTAGGTAGAAGTTCTCAGTTCCCTGTTTTCCTGTGTTCCCTGAAATGAACTTGACAGTCAGTATAGTGGTCCTCGCCATCGGATGCCTGAAATCCCTGACAGCACTGAACTCTACATACATATTTTTCCTCTGCACACCTACAACAAAGTTAAATTTATAATTAGGGACAATTAGAGATTAACAAATGATAGCTAATAACAGTCTACTTAATTCAAAGCTCATTCCTAGGGGTCATTTTTTTTTTTTTTTAGGTTTTTTGAGACAGGGTCTCGCTTTGTAGTTCAGGCTGGCCCTGAGCTCAGCCTCCAACTCACATCACAGCAATCCTCCTGCCTCTGCCTCCCGAGTGCTGTGATTACAGGCGTGAGCCACCATGTGGTACCAGTATGTAGTACTGGTTGCCGCTGGGCGTGAGTCTCTACACCCAATATTGTATGTGGTAAACCGGGGATCGAACCCGGGTCCTTGCGCTTGCAAGACAGGCGCTGGAACCACTGAGCTAAATCCCCGGCCCCCAAGGGTCATTATTAACGAAAACAAGGCTTACTTGAGCCTGAGTCCTTCAGTGATATTACAGCTGCTCTAATAATCTCAATGGTTTCTGCTAACAGGTGGGGCATGTATCACCGGATATGATGGACCAAGGACTGATTCACATCCAGGGAAGTCACAGGATTTCATCGTGCTACACAGAAAAGCTCAAGTTTTAGAACTTTAGGAAGTATTTATTTTTGGAATTTTCCATTTGTTACTTTTTGGAGTAAGTAGACTGAGGAAAGCAAAACCCCTGACACGGAACTGCAGATAAGGGGTGGGAAGAACCTCTGTAGCCCCAACTAATCCACCGAGAATGGCTCTGGAAGGAACATAGACAGATACAACTTCCAGAAAGCAAAAGGGCATCCTCAGAGTTAAATCTTGATGTGTCAAGCACCTGGCAAAATGATCATAAGATCTTTAAGATCATTGAAAAGTCCATTAAATGAGCAGCAAAAAGTGGGGGAATTTTTACACATCCCTTGAGAGCATGAGAGTTGTGCAGGTAGGGAAGAGTGAGGCCGTACTGTTACAATAAATGTAGGGGAATTTGTATTTGCAAACATGTCATAGTAAATTGCAATTTCATTTACTACAATGAAACTTTAAAAAAAATCCCATTTAAGTTTATTAAAATTACTTTGAATATTACTAATTTTATAAATTGGCATGCACATAATAAAGGTTCCACTTTTCATTTGTATTTGTTAGGAAAAAAAATACAGGCTAACAATACATAGAGCTAATCCAACCTCCATGTGGACTATGCTGCATGATCAAAAACTGCAGTGAATATTTAGATTTTAAAAACTGATGACTATGAAAGACGCATTGCTATTAGTACACCTCAAAATATGCCTCTTGCTTTGAATGCATGTATCCCATTTTTCTTACCACTTTTTGAAACAACTGTGGAAGTCCAGAGTGTTTTTAGGTGCATCATGGCTGCCTCGATGTGATATTTTGAACTGAATAAAAATATTACCTTTCGTGGTCATTTCTATACTGAGGAAGAGCCAGAAATTGCACAGTGTAAGATCCATTGAATAAGTTGGATAAGGGTGTAATATAATACTTCTATGAGCCTGCTTTTCCATTGGATGGTCCTAGGCAGCAGTGCCTACTATACTTTTTATTGTATCTCATAAAAACAGTGTTATGCTCTGTATCTAGATATTCCCCCAAAGCCTCATGCAGAGGTTCGACTTTTGGGAGTGACTGGATCCTGGGCATAAAATACTGGATTAGTCCACCGATTGGGGATAAAAAGGGAAAGCAAAAGGAAGATTAGTGCTTTCTGTTTGCCACCCACCTGCACTGGAGCCAGCTGGCCATGGACTGAAACTTTAACAAACTGAGCTAAATACCCTTCAGCTTGTGGGAGTCAGGTATTTCATCCTAGCAGTGAGAAAGTAATTAAGGTAGAGACTCACAAAGGAAAACTTCTTGAATTGCCCCAGAAAGCGGCAAGAACAATGGGATAAGTGTGTTTGAAGATAGGGGATATTTGTTTGAATATAGGATATAGTGAGGGGGATTAATGGCAATGCATCTTTTATTGTAACAGATGATTTTTATTGAAACATTCACCATATACCTTGGTCCCACTTCCCATAGTCTAGTCTGGAAAGGCTCCCAAAGGGACATTAGTTTAAGGCTCAGTTCTCAGGTTGCTGGTGTTGGGAGGTGGTGGAAATTTAAAATGTGGGGCCCAGTGGGAGACTCATTCAGAACCAGAAGAAGCTCAAAGAACTCCATTCTGCAAGATAGGCAGTTAGTAGTGATAGAACAAAGCATTAAGGTAGAGAAATAGCTCTTCTGGTTATGGTGAGGAATTTGCTTTATTGAAAAGTGGTCTGATCAAGTGACTCCTTGGGACTGTCTGAAGTTCATCTGCCTGTGATTGGCTGAGATCAGCTATCTCTTAGGGAAATTAGACTCCTAAGTTAAATATCAGATTATTTCTGTAGTTAATTAGGTTGAAGTTCTTTCATAAGAACTCAAAGTACACAGTCAACCTCAGGCCATTGGCCTCTTGCTTACTTAATTTAACCCTAGATTCTAATGAGACTTGCTAAAACAGTAAAGATATGAGGAAGATATCTAAAGTAGCTAGAGAATTCAATAGAAGAATTAAGATATAAGTAGCAGAAGTTGGAAGAGTGAAAGTGTGGTATATATTTAAACCAAATTCTCATTTTTTGTAGATCAGCCAATAATACTGTTTACAGTAGAAATCTCAATAAATAGAGCTTTAGCCATGTAATTGGGGGCTAAACAATTGGTTCTGGAAATGCATTAAATTAGTTGCATTTTCAAATTAGTGAAATATGGACTATTCAATAAATAGTGTTGTGTTACACAAAATGTAGTTGGACACATACATCAGAATTTTCACTTGGAACAAGTAATTGTCTTTTTAAAAAAGAAACCATTGAAGTGCCTAAGAAATTAATGAGAAAAACTTTAAAAAATACTGAGGTACCCACGATCCTTATGATTGTAATGACAAATGCAAAAGCTTATAGACACATTCACATCTGTTACATAGAAGTTTTTCAAAAAAATCTGTTTGACAAAATATAGTAAGTAAGGGCCGGGGAATTAGCTCAGTGGTTCTGGCACCTGTCTTGCAAGCACAAAGACCCGGGTTCAATCCCCGGTAACCACATACTATACTGGGTGTGGAGACTCACACCCAGCAGCAACCAGTACCACATACCACAGTGCCGGGCGTGGTGGCTCACGCCTGTAATCCCAGCACTCGGGAGGCAGAAGCAGGAGGATTGCTGTGATGTGAGTTGGAGGCTGAGCTCAGGACCAGCCTGAACCACAAAGCGAGACCCTGTCTCAAAAAACCTAAAAAAAAAAACAAAAAAAAACTAGTAAGTAAAAAACTAACAAGATAAACAAACAAAAACCCCAAACAACAATAATAGAACTGGTAAAGATTGCTATGCTAATTTCACAGTGAAAAGGCTCATTGTGAGTTCTAAAGTATATGTTAGGTATTGTGAAACAGTAAGAAAATATTTAAAGGGAAAGGGGGGTAGGGGTAAGTAAAAAAGGGAAAGAAAAAAATATGAAGATTAAAAAGAGGAAACAAAGCTTATGTAGGGGGATGGGAGATTAGGGAGGGCAGGGGAATGGGAAAAATGAGAATTAAGCCATGTCAGGTACTGGTACAAATTCTCAATGTTGATCATGATCACAATGTATATATAAAATGTACCAATAAATTCAGTTAAAAAAAAAAAGAAAAGGCTCATTTTTATTATTCAGATGCAGTAAGAACTGAAAAATCAATATATTAAAGAAGAAAAAGCCCAGAGGGCAGATGGGCAAGTGAAATGTACAAAGCAGTCAAAGAAATGGACTTTAGATGGCTTTTAAAAAACCCAAAAACTCTTTATACACTCTTGTAAAGGTGGCAAGTTGAGCCTACACTGTGATTTTCTTTTGTCTATCAAGATTGTAAAGATAAAGAAATTTGGTGACTCAGTATTGGTGAGCATGTGTAAGAAGGCATTCTTGTACAAACATTTAAATTGGTACAATCTTAATATAGCAATTTATTTTTGCAAATACATAAAATCTTTGACTAAGAATTTTAAAGTATTTATATCAACATAATTACTTCAATATGAAGTTTTTTTTAAAGTTTCTTATTTTTAATTAAAATCATAACTATATATATACATTTATGTTTATATATATTCTATACATTTATATGATACATTTAATGTTTAAGTATGCATATAATATGAAATGATAAAATCAATTTAATTAACATATCAATCACCTTACTCATCGGAACATTATGATTTTCTTCTGATGTGAAAAATTACATTAGAATTTACATTAGAAATTACTTCAGAATTTGATAGGGATTGCACTGATCTGCTGCTCACTTTGGATAGCACGACATTCTAACACTACCGATTCTTCCAAACTTTGCCTGTGGGATAACACTCCGTTTGTTTGTGTCTTCTTCAGTTTCCTTTATTAGTATCTTACACACCTCCTATTCTCTGAATTTAACTTAAGTTTTGCTTGTTTTTTGTTTTGCTAGTGTAAATAGGATTTCAGAACTTTCATTTTGGACAGTTTAATATTATTGTTTGGGAACACTACTGGATTTTGTATGTTAATTTTTCGTTCTGCAACTTTTCTGAATTTATGTATCAGTTCTAATATTTTATCGTTGGAGTCTTCAGGGTTTCTGTGTATGTGTACATATCCATGTATGAGACTGTATTCCAGCAAACAGAAACAATTTCACTTCTTCCTTTGCTTTCTAGTTATCTCTTATTTCTTTCTCCTGATTAGGGCTTCCAGGGCTATGGGAATGGCCTTCCTTATCTTGTACCTCATTTCATAGGAAGAGCTGTCACTTTCACATGGTTGAGCATAATGATAGCTGTGTGCTTGTCATACGTGGCTATTATTGTGTTGCAATATTGTGTTAATTACTTTCTCATCGTTGAGACACAGTACCTGGCATTTGCAAATTACAAGAGAGGGTTATTTTGGCTCACAGTTTGTAGAGGTTTCAGGCCTTCATGGCTGGATCCAAGGCAGGACAGCATGGCGGAGGACAAGCAACTCATGGGATGGCAATAGGAAGCAGAGGAAGATGGAGAAGCAGGAAGCCATATCCTACCAGGCCACGCCCACAGTACCCTGTCTCCACCCACTGAGCTCCACCTCCCAGGCTCACCATTAGCTAAAAATTCTTCAGTAGACTAGACCACTGTTGAGTATTCACTCACCTGCTATTTTTTACCTCTAATCTGTTGTGATTTTTTTTAAATCTTGGAAGGATATTAAATTTTGTTACATGCTATCTTCATCTGTTGAGATGCTTATATATTTATCCTTTATTTTTCCTCTCATGTTTCTCACATTTGTTGGTTTGTGTATGTCTAATCATCCTTTGTCCACATTTCCTTATAGTTCCCGGAAGTTCTTTCAGAAGGTTGTTTGAATTCCTTAGAGTGCATTATTGGAGCTTTACTAGTTTCTTTTGAGAGTATCATATATCCTTGACTCTTTGTAATCCTGGGGCTTTGCATTGTTTGCACATTGGTATTAGTGCCCTTCCTGTATGGGTTGAGCAAGTGTTCTTTGGTAGGGATAGACCTTTTGCTGTTTGTTTAGCTGAAGGTTCCAGACGGACTAGCTGGTAGTAACTATGAGCAGGTGTGCTTTGTTGTCAAGTTCTCCTGCTGGGCAGGGCAACTTCCTGTGTTCTGAGCTTGAGTGAGGTTGCTGGGTGTACTTCCCGGTCTAGTAGGATTATTGGCTGTATTTTGAAGTACAATGGAGTCGCTGGCTTAGTTCTATAATCACTGCTGCCTGGGCAGGGCTGTACCCTGGGCTGTGTTCTCTGGGTGGTGGGTACTTATGTTTGGAAGCTGTTGCTGGCAGGGCTGTACAATGGGTTCTAAGAACAGATGTTTCTTGGCCCAGTGATCAGTCTTGTGATTCTAAGGGTCAGAGACTATGCTTCATACACATTCACATTGTGAACCTGCTTTCCTGTCCAGGCAGGGAAAGAACACTGGGTTCTGCTCTAACCTGTGCATGGTCACTGAAGCCTAGGTCTGGGTGGTGTGAGATTATCTGTTCTGCCAGTGTGTTGTCTCCCTGTGGGATTATTCAGTAGTATTGTTTTTAACAGCAAGATAACTGGAACTATAACTGTCATTATGGAACTGACTCACTGTACCAATAATTAGAAAGAGTTGAAAGTTTAAAAAGAATTTAGAGACTATTTTGTACTGATATTGGGTCATGTTACTCAGCTTTCCATTGTTGTGACACCGTACCTGGAAAAGTCAACACGAAGGGAAGACTGATGCATTTTGTTGTATGGTTTTATCCATAGCTGCTCAGCCCCATGGCTGTGGACCCAGTGTGAGACTCAGCATCATGGTGGGGTCAGTGGTTGAGGAAAGCTGCTCATCTCATTGAAGCCAGGAAATGGGGGAAAGGAGAAGGCAAGGGCAGGGACAAAAAGTACCCTTTGAAGACACACTCCCAGTAACCTACTTTCACCAATCAGCCTTCACTTCCTGGAGTTCCCACCACTCCCCAGTATCCTCTTGACCTATTCGTCAATCAGTGGATTAATCTGCTGATGAAGTTTCAACACTCGTGGTCCAATTGCCTCCTAGACTCCCCACCTTTGAACACTGCTGTACTGAGAATCAAGCCTTCAGCACATGAGCTTTTAGTGGATGTTTCAGATACAAAACCACACGGATGATTCACGTAACCGATTATGTGCTTATACCAGTATTTGCAGTACTAAAATTGAACCCAGGAACGTTTGCACTGAGCTATATCTCCTGTACCTCCCATATTGAGATATGGTCTTGGTAAATCACTAAGTTGCGTAGGTGAGACTCAAACTTGTAACCCTTCTATCTCATCCTTTTGGAGTGCTTGGGTTAGAGGTGTGTGCCACCATGCTCAGCTTCTATAAGATATATTATTAAGTGAAAAAAAATATAAACAGTACATATTATTCTTTTTTAAAAAATTTTTGAAACAGAGTCTCGCTTTGTGGTTCAGGCTGGTCCTGAGCTCAGCCTCCAACTCACATCACAGCAATCCTCCTGCCTCTGCCTCCCGAGTGCTGGGATGACAGTCGTGAGCCACCACGCCCGGCACTGTGGTATGTGGTACTGATTGCTGCTGGGCGAGAGTCTCCACGCCCAGTATTGTGTGTGGTTAACAGGGAATCAAACCCTGGGCCCTTGCACTTGCAAGAGTGGAACCACTGAGCTAACTCCCAGGCCCTATTATTATTTTCTTAAGGGCTGAGATAATATGAGTGTACTTCCTGATGTTGCTGAGTGGAGAGATAAAGAATTGATGAAACTGTCTGCTTTTAAGGAAGGAAACTCAGCAACTGAGAGACAAGGTAGGGCGGGAGAGTTTTGCTGTATATAAAGCTTAATACTTTCTTAACCTATGTGAGAAAATAACTTAGAAAGACAGACATGAAGGGAGCAAAAAGAAATAGGGTAAAGAAGAACGGAAGGAGAAAGCAAGGAAAAAAGTCATAAAGAAAAACAATTTCCTTAGGAATCTGTACTGGCAGAAGAAGGAGGAGATTAAAAGGCAGATGTTATTATTTATTTGACTAATTAAAATTTGCGTATTTTACTTTGATTTAAGGAAAATGTCAGTTATGGAGGGTATGTAACAGGTGTGTGATGTGCTGGTAAGACTGAATATTTCCCAAGCTACAAATGAATATTTATCTCCCTCGTTCTCCGTGTTTTCTAAGGATTTACCAAGGATTGTATGAAATTTTGAGCTCTAGCTTTCTTATTTAAATCACACAAAAATGCAAGAGAATGAAGTTGACATTTTTATGGCTTTAAACTTGAGTATACTGTGCTCTATTCAAAAGCATAAACTCTGGGGCTGGGGATTTAGCTCAGTGGTTCCAGCGCCTGTCTTGCAAGCGCAAGTACCTGGGTTCAATCCCTGGTGACCACATACAATACTGGGTGTGGAGACTCACCCCAGCAGCAACCAGTACCACATACCACAGTGCCAGGTGTGGTGGCTCACGCCTGCAATCCCAGCACTCAGGAGGCAGAGGCAGGAGGATTGCTGTGATAAGTTGGGGGCTGAGCTCAGGGCCAGCCTGAACTACAAAGCGAGACCCTGTCTCAAAAAACCTAAAAAAAAAAAAAAAAACCTCTGGCAATCTGGGTTATTTTAAATATGATTAATAGCAAATTTAGATGGAGCATCTCACAGTTTCTGAGAAATATCAGTATGATAATACTGAAGTAAAGCATAGCTAATAAATGCTGCAATTGTAGTCTTACAAAATATGTATACACATGGACAAAAACAAAAGAAAATGAAGAAGTGAAAATAACTTTCAAGGATCATGCACAACTTTTCTGAATTTCACAGGCTTTTTAAAAATGGCTTTGATAAAACCTCTTCCCTACGATTTCCTCAGTTTCTCTTTCCCTCCCTCCCTCTTTCTCTGTCCCTCCTCTCTTCCTTTCCCTTCTCTCCTCCCTTCCTCTTTCCACCTTCCTCTCTCCCTCCAGACCTTTCTTCCTCCATCACTCCTCCTCTCCTTCTCTTCCTTCTTTCTTTTCTTTTGTAAAATTCACCACCTCAGATTTATGTCTGGAGGAAATTCCCCTGTGTAGAATTTCATGCTGCCCCCTCTGCAGGGTAAAAATCCTGACATGTCTTTTATCCTGAGTGCTTCAAAAAAGTCAAATGTGTGATGATACTATAGTTCCGAACAGAGTGTCCCCCCAAACGCCTACAAGTCAAAGCTTTGTCTGAGGGCGGTGAAGGGAGGGGTGGCCATGGCCTCAAAAGACCGGGCCCCTGACCCTTGCTTCTTTGCTCAAGCTGTGACTGTTTTTCTCACAACATGCTCTCCACCATTGCCCTCCAGGGCCTTCATTAGAGGCCCAAAGCAAAGCAATGGGATCCCCAATTTAGAACCTGAACTTCTAGAACTGTTATAAAGAAAACTTTTCTGTTTATGAGTTAATCCCCTCAGTTATTTCACTGCAGTAATGCAAAGATGACTATTAAAGATGGGAAGAAATATTTTCAAAGACTTTTTGAAAATTTAAGAGGACATTGAGAATAATCTTTAAGTTCAGTCTAAGAAAGGATTGCTTTGTCCATTATTTAATGCTTCATTCATTCCATTTGTGCAGGATACTTCATCCTCAATGCTATAGATACGTTGGATGGGTACTTCTTGGTTGTGGGGCCCTTGTGTTTATTATGGGATGATTGTAGTATTTCTGAAATTTCCATTATAAGCAAGTAGCAGCCCCATGCATGCTAGCTGTGATAGTCACATGTTATGCTCAATGAATGAAGACTATATATTGTATCATATCAACTTTATGAAATTTCTGGAAAACACAGAAATCACATCAGTGGTCTTTCCTAAAACTGTCAGTGAGAGATGAGATTGACTGAAAATTGGCGAGAGAGAACTTTTTTTTTTTTAAATTATCTTTATTGGTACATTAAATATACACATCATGATTGCACTCCATAATGGGGATTTGTACCAGTATAAGACACAACTTAATTCTCATTTTTTCCCATAGCCCCACCCACCCTACCACCCCCCCCATATATATAAAATTTGTTTCCTTACTTTTTTGTTACAATCTCAACACTGAAGAGAGAACTTTTTGAGGGGTGGAATTGTCAGTTTTCTTCTGGCAGTGTCAAAATCACCCCTCATGAAAGCCAGTGTACTGGTCTTTACTTACTGTCCCTTCTGTTCCATTTTCTGTGCCAAGTGGTTGAGAACATGTGCACTCAGTTAATCCTCTTGACAAAGTCACAAGTTGCTTAACAAACTGAATCAATAGTGCAGTTGTGTGTGTGTGTGTGTGTGTGTGTGTGTGTGTGTGTGTGTGTGCATGTGCATGTACTGGGGATGATGAAAAAAATCCAAGGCAAGCTTCTTAGGAGAGATAACCCTAAATGAAGATTTGAAGAAGAAAATCATGCGGATATTTTGGTTCAGGTTGCTATTATAGGATACCACAAACTAGGTGGCATATAATCAACATGATTTTACTTCTTTGGTTCTGAAGGTTTGGAAGTCAAAAAGGCAGCAGATTTGCTGTCTAGTGAGGGGTCTATAGTCATGACCCAATATGTTCTGAACTAATCCTGTCACTGTATAGGGGATCAGATTTCAACACAGGAATTTTGTGGAGATACAAACATCCAATCTATGACACAGAGACAGCAGGTGGATGTCATACTGAATCAGCAGCGTAGCCAAAACCCATTGTCTGGACTCCAAGGAACTGAGAGGAGTTTTCTTCAGCAGAAGGATTTGGAGAAAGGCAACGAGAGAGAGGAAGCTAGAGCCAGGGCCTGTAGAGGCTTGCTAGTGTGAAAGTGTTGGTCTCGAGGTGAATGACCTCAAGCTTAGCATGATTTTGTAAACATATTTTATAGAAGAGTAGTGATCCCATTGTTCAAGTATGCTTAAGTACTAAGAAGTGCTTCCTATGGTGCAGAAAACATACAGAAACTACTGGGACTTTACTCCTGTGATGACTCACACAGCCACAAGTATTTATTTTTATTATTTAGCCAAATTACATTGAATTTAATATATTTTGGACACTGTCCTAAGTGGTTTGAAAAATATTAACTTGTTTAATCTTTGTAACAATCCAAAGAGCAGGTACTATTTGCTTCAGCATCTTTATTTATGCACCAAAAAAAGAAAATCTCCCCTATTGTAAGTGCCATGGCTTTATGAGTATTTATATAGCTGCGTAACCATTACTGTAGGCCAATTCTGGGATTTTGTGTCCTCAGAAGCTCTTCTATGTCAGTGTGCAGTCAGGCTGACTACTGGCCCCAGGAAACCACTGATCCGCTTTCTATCTCTATATATTTGCCTTGCATCTGGCTTCTTTCCTTTAGTCATAGTGCCTTTGAAGTTCATCCACTTTGTAGCATGTTTCCGTAGTTATTCACTTTCTTTTGGTACATGCTGTGTCATTTTATGAGTGTGCCACATATTTATCTGTTGAGCAGCTGATGGACATTTGGAGTGTTTCCAGTTGGCTACCACAAGAAGTGCTATTAATGAGCATGTATGTATCTGTCTTGGTGTGGATAAATGTCTGTATTTCTTTGGTTCCTTTGCTTAGCTTTTAAAGAAACTGATAAACTTTTCCAAAGTGTCTATTTAGATAGGTTCTGGCAGTAGCACCTCCATTTCATTGACAGGACAGTTGTACAAAGTCGGAAACTCTGTCAGTGGTGAAGCGTTACAGTCCTGAACCAACCTTGGAGTACTCAACCCTAAACTGTTTCTTTCATTCAGAATTGTCTCAGTTTCCAGGAATAAACCTTGTCTACTTTTCTCTACCTGCTCTTCGTTTTGGAAATGTTAAAGAATGTGTGATTTGATTCTGTCTGTGGGGTTTGTGCCTGTAGGAAGGTCTGTGATGTTATTTTTCCCTTTCTCTGTGCACTCAGTTAATCCTCTTGACAAAGTCACAAGTCTTAGGTCAATCCCTAAGCAAATTCCAGGCCACTCAAGTATTTTTGTGTGTGTGTTCTTCCTTAAAAAATATCAACAAACCTAGCAAGTATTTTCAATGGGGATTTGCAAGATCTCCATTGCTCAAACTTCTTTTCTTGAACTGAGAACCAATCTATTAGGACAAAATCACACTCTAGCTAGTGCTTTAGTCCATGAACCTGGTGGGTTTCTTTTTAACAGAGCAGCCGGTAGCCAGCAGCACCATGCCAGTGACAGCATGTGGGAGGACTGTCAGGAGCTCATGAGCCAATTGCTGAAAGGGCCATTTGCCTGTGGCTGCTGATTGCTTTCTTCTGATTTTAAAGGTCACCACAGTCATCAGGCCCTTCTGTTTTCAAGATTTCATGCAATTGCCGTGCTCTGCATCCTTCCTTTACTGTGGGTTTCAAAAGAATGAGACAGCTCCATTCTATGTTCTGAAGCAGTGTGTAAGAAAATATGCTTTCTATCTTGCCAGTTCATGGGCAGAGGATTATCCGCTTACAGGTAGGGAGACTGTTCTTGGAGACAGCACAGCCCTCTGAGAAGACTCCAGCCGAGTGAAGGTATAGTGAGGCACTCTTGGGCCTCTAAGCTGGGCAGTATAGTCTTAGGCTCTAGGTGTTTCCTACAAGTTGTTCTGGGAATTCAACTTGCCACACATCAAATAGGTGAGCTGGAGGCGGGCACAGCTGTGTTCCTAAACTGGAAACTACCTATGTGATGCTGAAGTCTTCACTATCCTCCACCATACTGTAAACTTCAGCAGGGGATGTGCCGTGTGTGTGTGTGTGTGTGTGTGTGTGCACATGTGTGTGAGTTTAACCTCTCATATAGAGTTGAGTTAATTATTCCCTTTAACTTATAGCTTACTATATAATACACATATATCCACATCCTTTTTAAATCTTATTTTTCTCCTCACCCTGATTTCTTGATCATATTGTTACTGATAACAACACTACCACCAGTCCACACTTGTGGCCTGGCATTATTTAAACATCTTAACTCAACTGAGCCTTACAACAGTCCCACGGAATAGTTCCAATGACTAGCTGTCATTTTTTAGATGAAGAAATTTATTTTTAGAGAATTTTAAAGACTTACCTCAGGTGCCAGAGCAAGTTGGCCCAGAGCTAGGACAGGACTGAAGTGATCTGGGTCTAGAACCCCTCCAACCTCCCTGTTACTGTTAGACACGGATCCCACCAGGTGTGTTTCCGAGACACACGAACCCCTATGACTGATGATGATATGTGTGTCACTCCCTGAAATGTAGGGTGTTGTCTCCGATGGGAGAGGTTTTTCATGCTATAGTGGCATGGTGTGATAAGCCTTGTTCCACTCCTTGTATTTTCTCTCAGCACACTGCCCGCATTGCTATGAGCACAACTACCTACTTCACGCTTCTGATGCTGCGTGGTGCTTCATCCCAGGCGCACACACACCTCATCCACCTGTTCTCATGAACAGAGAACCAGTCTATTATTACCGCGCTTGCTGCATCCACAAGGATGATACAAGGAAATTCTTATCTGTTCCCTTTCATGAACCTATGATGAAATTTGTCCTGGGACTGTACCCAGGAGCAGATCTCTGACCTCAGAGGGTATGCGAATGTGAATGTGCTATTAGGTGCTGGTAAGTTATTATCTAGAATGGTGGTACCATTTGACATTCCTGCCAGTAGCACTTTTCTTCACCTTCTCCTTAAACTTGGTAATTTCTGGATGTTCTGAGGATTGTAAAATGGTCTAGGAGTTGCCCCTGGCTACAGAGGATATGTTCCAGGAACCCCCTGGATACATGAAACTACAGACAGTACCAAACCTTAAGCATATTGTACATTTTCCTATCCATGTGTACCTATGATAAAGTTTAATTCATAATTTTGACACTGTAAGACATTCACAGCAATAAGAACTTTTTTTTGAGACAGGGTTTCGCTTTGTAGTTCAGGTTGGCCCTGAGCTCAGCCTCAAACTCACATCACAGCAATCCTCCTGCCTCTGCCTCCTGAGTGCTGGGATTACAGGCGTGAGCCACCACGCCCGGCACTGTGGTATGTGGTACTGGTTGCTGCTGGGTGTGAGTCTCCACACCCAGTATTGTATGTGGTAAACCGGAATTCGAACCTGTGTCCTTGCGCTTGCAAGACAGGCACCGGAACCAGTGAGCTAAATCCCCGGCCCTGTAAAGCTCCAGTAAGAGATGAAGGGGGACGATTACATGCTACAGTTTTTCAAACTGGCACGATGCTGGTTATGAGTTGGCCCGAACACCCCCTTCTTCGGTTTGCTGGCCAGCCGGGCTTCCCCCGCCTGTTTGTACTGTGTGCGCGCACATGCTGCGCGGGCACGCGTGCCACGATCCTCCCCTGTTCTAGCTAGTGGTCCTTTCACTGTTTCTGTCTTGGCTGTCACCTATGCCTTTCACTGAACACAAATCCAGTAATGTTTGCCTATGATCTGAGCTCTGGAGGTCTTGTTTAATAATTTCCCCCCTTTTGATCACAAAGATATTTTATTTTTTCATCTATTACTTTTTAAACTTTATTCTCGACATTAGATCCTTTCTCTGTGTAAGTTTACCTTTGTATAAATAAAAGAATAGGATTCGACTTTTTCACTCCCCAAATAATGACACGTAGGCCCACTTACCGTTTGATAAGCTGTCCTTCACTTGCTTATACACAGCTCATTTTTAACGTCTTTGTTTTGTTTTAATTTTTTTTTCTTGAGGCAGGGTCTAATTATTTGGTCCACCTGTCAATGAACTTGGAATCTTCTTATCTTGGCCTCCTAAATGGCCACCACATAGTCACTGTAATCATGTTTTAAGTTCCCGTGGTAAATGAAACCATTTTTACAGTCAGTTTCCTGTTGTCTCAGTTTATATCTACTATATTTTAATTTCTGGGAGAGATATTTATTGTCCAAAACCCATATTCTTCTATGTAACTTTTAGTGGAAGTTTTAAGTTTTTGTTGGGTTTCATCAAAATATATTTCTGGAAAGACCTAGAACATTTGTTGATAAGTAAGTTCTTTGCTTACTGATTATTATTTGCTTTCTATCATCTCCCTGTGAAGCGCTGTGTCTGTGTAAGATACCCTGTCTCACACATTCAGCTGCTCAGTCAGCATTACTAGAACAGAACCATTAGGATCTCCTTTCAGTGACAAAGTAGGACTGTGACAACAGAGGTCTGAATTGAAGCCATCTCTTCTCTTGAGGTAGAAGAGCCCACGGAGGAAGCCAGAGGCCAGGGAGAGCTCATCTCTTTGAGATATGTGGCACTGGTTTTGATTCTTATCCTAGTTCACCAAGGTCGACAGTTCCTCATGCAGCATAGCTCCTGTGTGCCGCTCTACACAGCTCACAAGCCAGTAGCTGGGTCCTCTGTGGGGTTTCAGAGAAAAATAGGAAAAGTTTTATAGGGGAAATTTTACAGAGAGGAAAGGTGCCAGGGAATATATATGGTCAAATCGTGTTCTGTATAATGTTAAATTACAAATACTTCTGCACAAAGGGTTTGTGTTACAGGAATGAAAATGTCTCCATCTAGTGGCCATGAATCCAGACGCCACTGTTGGCTCTAGAATGGGTGCATGGAAGGTTTCTGCCATTATGCCAGCAAGGGACAGTGATCTGATCACTCCATATCCAGCCCATTGGGTCCCTGGAGTGAATTCTATTGTGGCAGGAGCTTTTGTACAGTGGAAGTCACAAAACTAGATATATCTAGCAGTTCTAGACTAAGGGCGAGCTGGGATTGTAAAGGATCAGAGGCTAATGAACATCTTCCAGTGAAGAAAGGAGTGCAGGACAGATGTGCAGGGAGATGGGGAGGGAAGCAACTGCTTCTTCAGAGGGTTAATGCGGGGAAGACAGGAGGGAGATGGAGGGAGAGGGAGGCTCCTTGATGGTTTTCCAATTTTCAGGAAGAAAATTCCTGGGGGTGCGGGGGGGGGGCTCTGAGGTCATTTGAACAATTTCCACTTTTTATTTTGCTGCCTGGAGGATTTATATTTTTCTTTTCACCCAAATGTTCTGTGTTTAAGACATCATCAAAGTGGAATTAGTGAAAGGAACTGTGTAGACCTTGGCCAGGGGAAGGGGATATATCTTGGTATATTTCAGACAGTGCCTGTCTTAAAGATAGACCTTGAATCTAAACAGGAACTTTAGTTGAAATAAAAATTGAACTGAAACCAAAGGGACCTGCAAAATATTTTGAGCTAGAGCTGTTAGAAATAGAAATAGGGCTGGAGATTTAGCTCAGTGGTTCCGGCATCTGCCTTGAAAGTGCAAGATCCCAAGTTTGATCCCCAGTAAGCACATACCACAATGTCAGGCATAGAGACTCACACCCATCAGCAATCAGAACCACATACCACAGTGCTGCGCATGGTGGCTCACACCTGTAATCCCAGCACTTGGCAGACAGAGGCAGGAGGATTGCTGTGAGTTTGAGGGTCGCCTGGGTTACATAGTGAGCTCAGCACTAGCCTGAAGTACAAAGTGAGACCCTGTCTCAAGAAAGAAAAAAGAAACAGTAGAAACATATAATAGTTAATCTGAAAAGCCTTCAATAGTCAATATAGTCAAAATTTTGGGAGACATCAGCACTGAGTAATGGATATATAGGGGATATTTATTATTTTTTCTACTGTTGTGCATGTTTGAAATTCTCCAAAATAAAAATAAGGAGAGAACCATCCACTAAGCCCCTTAAATGATTATATTTTGTAGAGTACATGTAATAAAGTGCCAAAAACCGTGAGAAAAACAATTAGAGATGAGGCACATTGTGGAGGGCTTCACATGCCCAAGGGAACGTCCAAGAGTGGTGGGAAGTCGCTGGAGGGTTCTTTTGCAGGTGGTATGTGAGTGAGTTGGTGACTGTGAGCGTGAAGCTCAGGTGTTTGTGAGTTTGCTTGGGTCTTGCCTATGAAGGAAATGAACCAGAGTGACTGTCAAGGTCATACTTAACTTTGAATGCAGTGTTAGTCGTTTGAGTGGTGCTCAGGTGGCCAGCTCTACCACTTTATCCAGGACAGTGGGGTCTTCTGGGATGTGGTGCTTTTATTTTCAAAATCTGAGTGGTTGATCATCTTTGTTACAGCAATAGATGAAGGGTACGGATTGACTTCTGTGATTGGTGGATAAGTAAATAGAAGAAAGCCAGAGAGCTGGACAGATAGCAAGCCATGAACGTAGAGATTAAAAACAGATGGGGTTTCTCACCATGACTGCTCTCCAGAGGACGATGGATACTCAGACCATTGAATATGACTTTTAAAATAGCTTCTGCTCATATCAGAACTTACCAGACATATTTTTTAGTTACTTAACCTTTGCAAGCAAAAAATTGAAAGAAAAAAATTCTGCTTTGGGTTATGATTAATATGATCAATGACCAAAATAGAAATTGAATTCATATTTTTGGGTCTTAGAACACAGGCATAGGAATTGCTTAAATAATTCATGAGAGGTAAAATACAAAGGCAAAGCCATTCTAATTGTTTAAATTTTGATAAGTTTAAGAATTGAAAGCAGTCTCCTACAGCATTTGGAGATAATTTAGCTTTTATTGTCTTGTAACATTGGACAAATCTTGGTCAAAACATATAAAATACAAAGATATAGCTCACAGTATACTCCCAAACAAGTAATTTTGGCCTACTTACTTGTATCAGTACTTACTAGAGAAACAGAGTTTATGCAAGATATACAGAATGTAAGAAATTCCAGGATCGGCTTACAATGGCCACCCAGAGTCAGTTGTGGAAGGGTGCAGAAGGGCTGTTTGGAAGGATCCCTTAGAGAAGAATGGAGCTCCTCTGAGGAAGCAGGAGCAAGCCTTCCAGTCTTTGTCTCCTTTTTATACCACCTGCATGGGTCTTCTGATTTGAGTACATCCCTTTAGCCACACCTAGTACTATGAGGATCCAGTTTACTTGGGCTTTTCTTATATATGTTGATGCAATCAGTTAACTATCACCTGGCTCATCTTGCTAATCAGAATGAATGAGTTAATTCTGCACAGCTGCTATTCACAGTACGAGTTAGGTCCTGGGCTAAGGCTGTGGGGAATAGAAAGATGACTTAGATAGTCATCCAAAGAGATAATCAATATTTTTCTTCTTTCAGAGACTGGCTGAGGAGCTTGGAGAGCAGGTCCCTGGCCATATTTAATCTCATGTTTGCAGTTAGGTACCAGGGTTTATCCATGAAGATTGCTTGGCACTGATTTGCTGGAGGGTTGCTCTGTCTTCTCAAAGACACTTCCATCAGAGACTCATGAAGTCATATGGCTCTTCTTTCTTTAAAGTTGATTCACTTTACTGCACACTTATTTTTGATTCCTAGTCCCTGGGTGCTATCTTTATATGGTCAGTAGGGCAGAAAACCGCTGCTCCTACTCTGCCCCTGGCGCCATTGCCTGTTAGAACTGCCCTGTGAGTGGCAATTGGACAGGTCCACAATGAGTACAGAGGTTGGGGTTAGGAGTCAAATCATGGCCCCACTTAGCTCCAGCCTCAGGACAAGATGAGAGATTCAGCTCACACACTCCTAGAATCCCTCTGGCAGGTAATCTCTTGTTCCTGGGGAGCCAGATTATAGTTTTGGGGGACAAGTTGGAGAGATATGTCTAAGCCCTGTCCAGATGTGACCTCCAAGTGTCTAGTCTGACTTTTTCAGGGCATTTTCTGGGTCTCTGAATCCAAAGGTAGTAGAATTATTCTGGCTGTGTTTGTAAGTGGAGAGTGAGCCCGGGGCACTATTTTATTGGGATGTAAGAAGAGAGAAGGGTCTGAAGGGTCCTTGGTCTTGCCCAAGAGTTATGTTGACATCTTCTTGCTAAACATCTGTATCATTCTTCGTTCCAGCTGCACTCAGGTCCACAAGCTGAAATCTGCTTCCACCAATTCATTTGAGTAAATCACAGGGTCATTTGCCATCTCTGAAGGTTCCAGGCAGGAGATGCAAAGGCCAGTTCTCCTCGGGGAGGGCGGGATGTAATGGGACCTCTTTCTGTTTTGTGTTCTCGGTTGGATGAAGCTGTTTGTTAATGTCCAGTGGAAAATTTCTTTTCCTCTATCTCAGTCTCTTCTAACTGGCTTGACAAGCTGGAAGATTCTTTTCCGAGTTCTCTACTCTCTGTGGAGGAGGAGACAAAAGAGGGAGACCAAATTTAAAAAATATTTGGGGATAAAAATTTTAATCACAAACAGTTGAGGTTGAGGACACATCCCTGACTCAGCAGGACACAGTATCCATTCTCATGGTCGTTGACCCAGTTATTACTTCCTAGACAATGTACTGGAAGGCAAAATTTTATTGGCTTAATCTTTGAGTTGACGAGTATATTTTGGGAAGATATTTATATGCACTTATCTTTGGATGGTGGTTTATAGTTTATTATCCATTTATTTATTATTTCCTTTGACCCTCTCAGCAAGCTTGCGAAGTGGGTGTTATGATTATCTCTGTTTTTGAGGAAGGGGAACCGAGGTTCAGAGAGTTGTGGTGATTTTCACAAGGTCACAAAAGTAAGGATTTAAATATTTTTTGACACCAAAATGAAGAGTTGTTTTCCTTCCAGGGATCCCATTGACTCTGAACAAGCCAGGCTGTTAGTCATCTGGAAAGGACACAGAAGTGCAGACACAACCACGCTGGCTGGAACCCCAGCCCTGGCTGATGTATTTACAGCCAGATGATCAGTGGCAGCCGTGATGCTCAGAGGGGCTCAAGACCCCTGCAGGGAGCTGTTTACCACTGCGTACTCATGCTTCTGACCGAGTGGCTAAGGTGATTTAGCAGGTGTTAAGGTTTAGTTTGCTTTCATAGCAAAGTAAAATGCGATGTTTCCAAGACTGCACACAGAGGACAAAAGCTGGAGAAACTGAAAGTGGCAAAATATTAGGAAAGTTGAAACATTAAAAATACAGTAAAAATTGTCCTGTTGTCTATCCATGGCTCATAGTGAAATGTAATGAGGGACACAATCTGCAATCTGTAGCTTGAGGGCAAGCCCAGATCACTGCTGTCTATGTCTGTCTGTCTATCTCTGTCTATCTGTCTTGCTCTCTCTGCCTCTCTCATAGCCCAGAAATTTAGATTGTTTCTTTTGCATTATTAAGTGATGGAAAAAAAGTCAAGGGAAGAGCATTTCATGACATATGAAAGTGATACCAAATTCAAACTTTTGTGTCCATAATAAAATTTTCTTGGAGCACAGCTAGCCATAGTCATTCATATATACCTTCCTGTAGTGGCTTTTGTGCTACAAAAAAAGAGATGAGTACTTGTGACAGGGACCTTATGTGTGCTGTAAAACCTAGAAAACTGAGTTTGCTCAGAAAGTTTGCTGACCCCTAATCGACTGCTCTGTTTTGTGAAAGCAGTGGTTAAAGAGGGACTGCTTGGTGTTGCCTTCCCAGCATTGCCTGGTGAGGGGGCAGTGGCCAAAGGGAAGGCTGAGGAGCATTTTTCTCTTCTCACCTCCACTCAGGTAGGTGAGGTGCTGCTGCTGCTCTGTCCATGTTCTGCCGAGTCTGCCAAAGTGTAAAAGCCCAGCCTGTTCTTTGCTGCTGGCCTGGTCTGGGCTCTGAGCTTTCCACATCAAGGCATGGCTTGAACATTCTCAGTTTAGATCTCCAGCCTCCTAGCTTCCCAGCCTCCCAGCCTCCCAGCCTCCCAGCCTCCCACCCTCCCAGCCTCGCAGCCTCCCACCCTCCCAGCCTCCCTGCCTCCCAGCCTCCCAGCCTCCTACCCTCCCAGCCTCCCAGCCTCATTTTGCTTCTCCTTAGAATAAGAAGGCAAAGCCCAGGGATTTAGCTCAGTGGTTCTGGTGGCTGTTTTGGATGTGTAAGGTGTTGAGTTCAATCCCTGGTAACCACATACAACAATGCCAGGCATGGTGGCCCACAGCCACCAACAATCAGCACCACACACCACAGTGCTGGGGATGGTAACTCACAGCTGTAATCTCAGCACTCAGGAGGCAGAGGCAGGAGGATTGCTGTGAGTTTGAGGCTTGCCTGGGCTCCATAATGAGTTCAGGGCCAGCCTGAACTACAAAGAGAGACTCTTGTCTCAAAAACAAAAAAACAAAACAAACAAACAAACAAAAAAAAAGTAAGGCAAACATTTATCATTACTTACTTTGGACCAGATATTGTGCACTCAATACTAACTCACTCATCTTGCAAGATGAAATTGTCCTAGGAGATAAATATTAGGATTATGATAATGATTCTCATTTTACAAATGTAGAAAGATGCAGTAACCTGTCCATGTGCCACCCAGGAAGTACAGCCAAAACTCAGTGCAGTTTCTTGACTCCAGAGAGCATGGAGGTGGGGGTGGGGGCTGCTCTGAGGAGCCTGGGAGGTTTTCCTATTCCTCATCCACCTTGTCAGTGTGCCCTGGACCTCTGCTCACTGACCAGCCACCCCTGCCCCCGACCCAGAGGCTTCTTGATTCTTTTCTTTGGATTTCCTTCTTTTTTTTTTTTCCTGATGAAACTGAGATGACCATCCTGGGCATGGTGACTCACAGCTGTGATCCCAGCAGGTGGGAGGCAGAGGCAGGAGGGTTGCTGAGTCTGAGGCCTAAGGCATTTTATTTTAAAGCAATGAAAATCAGATAAAAGACAAGGTGGAACATTAAAAAAAATAATCTGCTCCCCACGGAAGTTGGTTGACAGTTGAACATCCAGACACAGTGTCTCACCTCAAACTGGAAATGTCCCACCTAGATGTGGTCCCATTGGCTGCTCCCTCTTGGAAGATGGTCTGTTCCACTGCACCGGACAGAATCCCCAAGGCCTGGGCCATGCTTTGTGTGTGGAGGGCTCATCCCTAGCTGAGACTGACCGAAAATGACTCCAGCACTCCAGACCTCACATCTTCCGTCAGGGTTTCCTCTATTCTGCCTCCTTATACCACCCCTTCCATCTGCTGCAGTTTCCTGCCCAGACTTACCTACCTTTCCTTGATCATATCCCAGGCTCCAGGGTGCTTCTAACCTCTTTTATCTTTGGAAACATCTGTCAGTGTGAAGTGTCGCCTCTTCCCAGTGGGCATCTAAGGTGAACATTCCTTGATATTTTTCTCCCTTGAGTTAAGCTCTTCTCCTTAGCCTGAAAAGAGCACACAGAGCTCTGCCTAGCAGTCTTCAACTACTGAGGACTGAGCTCCTTGGTCTTTGTACCTTCTTCTTGCTCTCAAAAACAAGTCTTTCTGAACATGCAAAAAAAAAAAAATTCCACTTCTACCAATTCTCCCCTAAAAATTCTACTTTTTGCCAGAGAGGATGGTGAACCTGAGTCAGATAGGAAAGGTCTCTCACTGTGTCTATTTTTCACCTTCTTTCTGTGATGCTTCTTATCCCTGCCTTGATTCCACTTCCCTCTCCCAATGCAAGGCTTGTCTTGGGTGGATTGAGTTGACCAGGTGTGAGAGAATGTGTACACTCTGCTTCTTCCAGACAGGAATCACTCTGCAACCAAGTATTCCTTAGCTCTCAGTTTAAAAAAGCCTTAGAAAAAACCCTGTGAGGGTAAAGGAAACCTTTATACTGTAACTTTTAACCTCCTCTGGGGAAGATGAGAAAGGATTGTGCTAGGTGGCTACAGCCAGGATGTTGGAACAACAGGAAGCCAAGCTTTGCTTTTGGTTATAGACTCTAATCTAGCAGAATCCAGTTTTTGTCTTAGGCTTTGAATTTCTGTCTGAAACTAACCAATTTGAAGACGGTGTGCATTGGCCCTTTCTGGATGCCTCGTTGGGCTTTATGTAAAGAAAGAGAACTGAGAGAAGAAAGAGACTTAGAGTGAACTTTATTGGTTGAAAGCAAGGTGACATAGATCGTCAGTAAAGATGTCATTGTCTTTGAAGCTCTCATCAGTTCTTTGCTTGATGCCTTCAGCGCCTGCAAACAAAATGATTATTTCTTCACCGTAAACCCGAGGAGGGATTATCCATTTGGTTATCTTGCCATGGTTTATATCCAAGTAATGGCAACTTCAAATAAATTTTTTTATTTTTCTCTATGATGTAGCAGAGTACACTTAATGAATGTAGTTGCCCTCTTATTGGCATTTATCATTTGGAAAACATGTACACTTTTCTGTTGTTTAGGAATTAGAGTAACACTTCAAAATCTAGTTTGCCTTATGGCAACACCTGCACTGATCAAATAAGTATCACTCAAGCAAACTACCAAAACTGTATGGTTTTATAAATATTTTAGTTTCCAGTTAAATAAGTCTTAGGCTAGAGTCTGAACTATAACAGAATACACATGAGTGTGTGTATATGAGTGTGTGTTAAGAGGTGTGGGTGTGTTTTTCGAGTTTATTGGTATAAAGAAGTCTCTCTGAAATACAGTAGTACCTTGATTTACCAATGCTTCTCTTTGCAAGCAATTCAGTTTATGAACGAAGCATCTGATAAAGTTTTTTGCTCTTGTCTGTTAACTCTACACTAGGTGACAAATACAACCCTGGCCATCCTCCCCAGATCTTCTTCCCCAGAATCATGGGATGAATTAAGTTCATGTCTGTGCTTGGAAACCCAGGGACACAGGGTTAAGTCTTTGCTACACTTTCATTTGAGGGCTACTCAAGCTTCTGATAAGCAGCAGCATTCTTTTTACACTTGTCTGAATAATTACAATTTTAAAAATACCTCCTAAAAGAAAAACTGACAGTTCTAATTTTATAGTTCTGTGGTGTCCCAAGGTTGGGGTGTCTTATATTGTGAATGACCCTTTGTGACAATGCTAATAATGCTTTTCTGACAAGGAATATTTTCTTTCTCAAACTGCCACTTCCCAGGGACTTGCACTCATCCTACTCTTTACTTCCTGTGGCCCAGAACTAGTAAAGCCAAAAGCACAGGGGCTGATCACAAGTACTAAGCAAAAAATATGCCCTTTTGCTGGCCTCTTTATGCTTTCTGTTCACCTCATTTTTACTTTATTCTTCTTTCCATCACTTTTTCCTCTTCCTCTTGGAAAGTAATGGGTAAAGATGGGCATGATAGTTCATGCGATTCCAGCACTCATGGATACTGAGGCACGAGAACAACAAGTTAATGTCTACTTGGAAAATTTAGAGATCCAGTGACATCCTACCTCAAAATTAAAAGAACAATAGCATGAAAAAGGTGGAGAATGTAGCCCTGTGCAAAAGCCTTTGATTCAGTCCCCAGCACTAAGCAATAACAACAACAAAAAAAACCTGGATCATACCAAACTAAACCGAAACAGCAGCAGCAGCAGCAGCAGCAGCAACAACAACAACAACAACAACAGCAAAACAAAGCAAAAACAAAAAGCCACTAGATTGGCCATCTATCTGTACTCCTCTATTTCAACTTTGTCTCGAAATAGCCTCCTATATAATTGGCCTTTGTACACACTTGCTTTCTCATCACCATGTCTAGAAATTCCTGGAATCTGGATGCTACACATGGCCTCTGTCCATTTAGTCAAATACAAAGTTTTTTTTTTCACGTTTCACTTTCTTTGGATATCTGCAGCACTTTATGATGCTGGAAGCCTTTCTTTCCAGAAAATTCTTTGTAGACATTCTAGTTTCCTTTTGCAGTTCTGGACTGCATTTCATCTCTTCATGATCTTTTTCCCTTAATGTGAGTTAGTAGGGTGTCTAGAGTAGATGACTGTATATTATTTTTATCCAGACCAAGTTAACTTTAAGAATTAAATGGTACCCAGTGGCAGCAGACATCAAATAAAGCTTGTCCCAGGCAACTTGAAATGTTAGGTCACCCTCCTCAAAGTTCAGAGTCAAGGCAGAGTGAGCAAGTACTCAGGGAAAGATATGAATGAGTCTGGGGTCAAGGAGATTTTCTGAGTCCATCTTTAAGTTTAATTGAAAAGTTCAACTTTGCATGCATGAACTAATCCAGTTAAGAAAAAACATCAAAGCAGGTTTAAGGGAGAGAGGGAAAGGCAGCATTGGTCTGGGTATGCAATAGGACAGGTTTGGAAGATGCTGTGACAGGGAAGTAATTTTTCCTCACTTCTCTTTCCAACACTACACAGTCTAGAAAATGCTTTGCTGAGTTGGAGAGAGATGAGGGAGGAGAAGACAGAGAAGAGCTAAAAAAGAGAAGGGTCTCTGAGAGGCCTCTATCTTGGCCACTTCTTGTGGTTACACAGGGGATCCGAAGATAGACAGGTTCTAAGACAGACCTCAACTCTCCAGTAGGGAATGCTGCTAAAGCCTCGTCATACACACAGTAAAGGTCTGGAAATCTATAGAGGGAGCTGATGGATCCCAAAAGGATTGTGTGGTCACATTAAGGGGACATTGCAAGCTGGGTGTGGCCACGGCATCCACTTTACACCCCGGTACCATGCCAGTATCTGTATGATTCCCAAGGCACACGTATTTCACCTAGGGAAGGAATGGAAAGAGAAATCCTGAGACAATCTGGTGCGAGCAGTGTTTAAGCCAGGGGTGACTGAGAAATATTAAAGTGTAATTAGTTTATGGAGCGTGACAACTCAGCCAAGGGATAAACATAAGAAGTCTTATCCCCAATCACTGTGCTCACACCAATGCTGTTGAATCTTTCTTTCCCATGCTGCATCGATATCTTGAGCAGGTTCGTGTTTCTAGTCTTCTTTGGTTGTTAATACTCAGTGCATGTGGTTTCTTTTATATGAGAAATGCAAGTTATAAATTATAAATAAAAATAGATAGTAGGAATCAGAGAGAGAGCTCTTTCTTAAATTGGGAGGGAATCAAGAGTGGAGGGAATTGGGAGGAGCAGTAGGCAGGATGTGTACGAATTCCCCACCAGGGATATTAGCAGTATGCAGTGCAAATATTTGCTAATGAAAAACAAACTCAGCACAGTTCAGTTTCATATTTGTTTAATCTTACCTCTTCCTTTTTTCTCTCTGATCTGGCCCTTTCCCACTTGATGTGACTTGCTGCGGGCAGAATGAACTCCGAAGCCCTTTTCTCTCTCCTAAGCCTGAGCTATGCAGGCGAGAGGACGGGACAGTTTCTGTATCCCACTGATTGCTGTTAGAGACACGTGGCCATTGCTGCTTCCCTGGCTATCCCTCCCCTCTGCAGTGCCTGGCACTTATGAGTTGGCTGTCTTGTGAGAGCGCCCATGAGTTCTGGTGGAGGCTCTGCAGCAGTACTCCTCTCTGGGCCATGGATTCAGGAACCCTCCCTTTTTATGAGGAGGGTTGCCTTTGGGACTGTGGTTGGTTGCAGCAGAGCTGGCATGGAAGCTTCATAATAAGTTGTGTCGGCAGGCATCTGGTCTTAGTTATCAGCCGGTTTCTTTCTGCATGTCCTCCTCAATCCTGGCCACAAACCGGCATTGCCTAAGTTACGTGAAAGGTTCTTGAGAAACACCCACACTTCCATCCCATCCTTACAGATTCAGAATAATTGCTTTAGAGAAAAGCTATTGGCATTTTCAAATCCTTTTATTCCTTTAGGGGGGGTTGAGAACTACTGCTCTTTAAAGCAGTTTATCCTTTTATGCTATTTGGGATTTAGACTTGATCCTGAGAGGGCAAGAGCAGTGCGTACTGACATCCCAGGAGAAATGGCCAGATGATTTTTGGAGGAAACCAAGAGGATGTGTGCTTCTGTTGGGTGGAAAGAGATAAGACTGAGAGGCTGAATATAGAAAATAATCACCACATTTTGCTATGCCAAGTTTTTGGCTTGTGGAAATCACATCCTTTGTATAGTGTTAGAAAAGCAACATATTTCTTGAGCCCACATTTCTGAAAAGTAGGAAAAAGAAGACAGACTGAGAGGATCATATGTTCCACTTTGTAAGTTGAAGAACATTCTTATATATGAATTTGGCAAAAATGGAATGAAAGGACACAACCATGATGTCATTATGAAACAAGACACTGTAAGGACAAAAACCAGGGACATGGAAAAAGTGTATGATCAAAACCTAACTATCTGAAAAGGGAAGTGAAGTATGAACACTGTTTACCTTGGTTGCTTATAAAATAAGTTATTATGTATATAAGTGAAAAATGTGCATGGGGCAGTGAATTCTGCACAGAGGCCAAGAAGTAAGAGTTTGAATTGAATGCAGTGGAGATTTTGTGTCTTGAAAAGGTGTAAGCATTTACAAGGGAAAAAGTAATCAGAAACACTGCTGCTCAGTGTAATAGAAATATGTCTAAGAAATTGAAAAATCATATGAAAAAGTTCTAAAATGGTGACATCTTCCATTGCACCTGATCAATATGCATATTTAATAATCCTCAGAT
This sequence comes from Petromus typicus, assembly GCA_004026965.1. Classification (NCBI taxonomy): domain Eukaryota; kingdom Metazoa; phylum Chordata; class Mammalia; order Rodentia; family Petromuridae; genus Petromus; species Petromus typicus. Next base: position 12,859 of record PVIR01005137.1, on the reverse strand, counting down.
TTTATAACTTTATTCAGTGGGGTTGAGAATGTTTATATGCCTAAATGTATTTAGACAGAGTTTCCTGACAGACAAGACCCAGGGTAGTAATTACAAAATTAACCTTTGTGAAGAGAGGAAACTCTTAAGCAATTTGAACATGGAAGATTTGTGCTCCTATGTGGTACTCTTGGTGGCCCAGATGGTGTTAATACTGGGCTTGCAATACATCCAAAGTTCTCTGTGGCAGGCTATGTAAGGACACAGGTTTTGCAGAGACTCATTTGCATTATTCAGTAGGAATTGCTTTCTGCTCGAAGTTAAAAACGGAAGACGTCACGGACATCTCATAGCGATCACCATGTGAGCTAGAGTGCACTGTGGGCTGGAGGCCCGGTGCTGAAGGATCAGACAGCACCTCAGTCTGCTCACCACGCAGAGGGCTGCTGGCTCAGTTAAAGCACAAAGGAACGTTGCTGAGCTGCTGAAAGAAATGGACTTACATCATCTGAAGGGGAAAAAAAAGAAAGAAAGAAAAAGGAAGAAAAACAAAAAAGAAAAGCTGTTGCTTATGTAAGCAGCCAAGATTGTTACATTATAATTAGCCTTTTGGGTGGACACTTTGAATGTTTCCCTGCAAAAGCATTCACAAGGAGCTATAAAACTATGAAGAAGCATATCTAGAATAGTGTTATTTTGTCTTGTCTGTGTTAGAATAAGTTTCTAGAAATGTAGTTGATACCCTGAACCCAGTGATGCAAACTGTGATACACTGAAAATTGAGGTTCCTGAGTAGCTTATTGAGTTCACATTTTGTGTACAGAAACTGAAGAATTCTTACCTTTTCTCTAAGGGCTGGTCTGCACGGTGTGACACAGGACTAAAAATTCAATGACATTTTAAGGGTAAGCTCCCACAAATAGGTGAGCAACTGTGAAGATTCCTGTTTGAAGGCATCCACACTCTTTTTTAAAAAAGTTTTTGAGACAAGCTCTCTCTTTGTACTTCAGGCTGGCCTTTAACTCACTTTGTAGCCCAGGCTAGCCTTGAACTCAGCAGTCCTCCTGCCTCTGCCTCCTGAGTGCTGGGATTACAGGCATGAGCCACCACGCCTGGCATTGTAGTGTGTGGTATAGAGTGTTGTGCTTACAGATGTGAGTCACCATGCCTGGCATTGTTGTATATGATTACTGGGGACTGAACTCAGGACCTTGTGCTTGCTAGGCAGGCACCAGAACCACTGAGCTAAATCTCTGGCCCAGTATGTACACTTTTTAACAGATCTTTTCTGTTATTAAACTAGGTAAAATCAAATAATACTCATAGTTAGCAGAGGCTGAATCCTGTGTTTCTGAAGTAACCTGACTTGCATGTGCCATGATGTGTGCCATAAAAAAAAGAGATAAATTTCTGGCTTCAAAACAAAAGTTAATGGATTCTGAAAAAAATATTATTCATGCAACATTTATATTTTTATTATTTTATTAAGCTAGTTGATACACCCATCTTTGGGAATTTGTACCTGTACATGATACATCTAATATTTCTATTTTTAATTTTGAATTTAAAACATAATCTTTATTTGTACACCATAGAGCACAATATAGGGCAGTTGTTTTTTTTAATCTTATATCTGTAGTTTTTGCCCATAGACTTTTATGTCCTTCTTGGTTTCTGTAGACCCTGGAGCTTTATATGACGTCTTCAGTGCTGTCAGTGAATCCTTTAAAGCTAAGCCATTACTTTTTACCACAAGATGGAGCTGACGAATTGTTCTCGGAAAATAGAGAATTCCCCAAACCATCTGCTAGAGGGCAGTCGTGCTCTGTGTTCTAAATAGGACCCTCCTGGGGAGACCTTGAAAGCCTTTTCTATTTGGGGCAGTTGTCTAAGAGTTTAACAATCCACTTTTCAGAAAGGGCTTTGATTCTCTGTCCTCACAGTTAGCATTATGTGTTTTAATCAGTTTTCTCTTTTATTAACAGATTGGATTTAGTTTTTACAAATAATTTGCAAACAGAAGCCATATTTTTTAGTTGAATTATAAGTGATTCTATAACCTATTTCTAAAGAAAACAGATATCAAGTAATAGAATAGTAGTGCTGCAAGAGACCAAGGCTCCTCATCTGGAGGTGAATTAGCCAGGGAAGAAGTGAAGGGAATCTCTTGGGGTCAGGTGCTTTCTGGAGTTGTTATTGGAAAGTCAAGGACTGAGTCTTGGTTAGTCCTTTTACATTTGCATTTAGAATTTTGACAAAGCTTTCTGCTGGTTTGGTTTTTACCAAAGGGCCATTATTTGCCTAATTAGGTTCGTCTCATTTAATCCAAGAAATAGTATAAAATCTCACTTAGGAAAAGGTTTCTACAGTATATTTGTTTGATAACCACCACTTCTCATCAAAAGTGGCATTTTTCTCAACCATTCTTCTGGTAAATATTTAGTAAACACCAATCATGTCCATGGAGATAAATAGTAAGTGAGACCAGTTCCTGTCTTCAAATAATGTCCAGTTTAATTTCTTTGTATGTTTGGGTGGAGTGGGAGGGAGGGGAATGAGAGAGTTTAAAAGGACAAAATAAGTAAGTAAACATATGATTTCATATGTAATTTCAGTCGATAATAACTGTCATAAAGAAAATAAAGTACTACTTTTCAACAAGGATGCCAAGACTACTCAATAGGAGGAGGAATAATGTTTAAAAAGGTTACTAGCGTAGGGGCAGGGTGGTACATGTTTGGAATTCCAGCTACTTGGGAGGTTGAGGCAGCAGGCTCACAAATTCAAGGCCATCCTTGGCAAGATAATGAGGTCCTATATCACAATGAAAAAATAAACAGAGAATGGGGCTCTAGCACAGTGGTACGAAGCTTGCTCAGCATGTGAAGGCCCTGTGTTCAATCCTTACTGTTGGAAAAAAATGTGCTGGAATTACTGAATGAAGTTAGACCACATGCAAAATTAATCCAAAATGGAATCAAAGATTTAAAGAGGATATATAGATAGCTCTTTATGACCATGTTATGATTTCTTAGATGTGAGTCATAAAGCACAGTCTTCCCCTAAAAAGGATAAGTTGAAATTCATCAAAATTAAAATTTTTATGGTTCAAAGGGAATTACAAGGGAAGTGAAAAGATATACCATAGAATGGGAGGAATTACTTGCGAAGTTATACTTGCATAAATTATACGATAAAAGTATATTGAAAATGCAAAGAACTCTATTTCATACCTGTTATATATTTTGATCCTTATTTACTCTTTCAGTTTCTCACACCAGAGAAACAGAGCCATATATTTAAACATGTGTGCTCATTTCATTTCACTTAAGAGTATGATTTTAAGGTACATCCATTTACCTAAAAATGTCTTAAGTTTATCCTTCTTTACTTTTCAGTTTTTTTTTTTTTTTTGAGACAGGATTTCACTTTGTAGTTCAGGCTGGTCCTGAACTCATTTGCAGCTGTGGCTAGCCTCAAACTCAGAGCAATCCTTCTGCCTCTCGGCCTTCCAACCGCTGGGATGATAGGTATGAACCACCACACCCAGCAATTTTATCCTTCTTTATGAAAGAGTAGCACTCCATTGTATAATGCCACATCTTTATCCATTCATCAGTTAAGGGACATATGGGCTATTTGCAAGATTTAGCTATTACAAATCGTGCTGTTATAAACATGGGTGTGCATGAACTCCAACAACTGAATAATAAAAAAATAACTCAATTAAAATGGATAGAAGACTGGAATATTTTTCGTTTTTTACAGTTTTGTAAATTTAAAAAAATTTTATTAGTACATATTAACAGTACAGGACGTAATGATTACACTGATTTTGGGTAAATGATTCATGTATAAAATACATCTCCATTCTTTCTTCCCTTTCTCTTCCACTTCTTTTTGATTTTTTTTTTTTTGGCTAACCTTAGCTTCATTTATTTGTGTTTTAAGTCCTCACCAAGTTAATTTTCATAAACACAGATTAGTAGCCACACTAATAGGCCAAAGGACATATAAAACAGTAAGGCAATATACTAAATTGAGGAACACTTTTAGATACATTGACCATGCTAAGTTACAGTAACTTTCTCTCTATTTTGTAATGTCTGCCTTTTATTTTGCACTTTATTTATATGTTGGGTTTCTCATGTAAGAGAAACCATGCAATATTTAAGCTTGAGTGTCTGATGTACTTCATTTAAAGGTCTTCATCCATTTTCCTATAAATGACCGAGTTTATTCTTCTTTGTAGCAGAGTATTACTGCATTAAATGTAAATATTGCATTGTCTTCATCCATCCACGAGTTGATAGACATATGTTCTGCTTCCAAGATTTAGTTAAACAAGATCATACATTGCACTGCTATAAATATGATATATATGGATATATCACTGTAATATGAAGTCTAAATCTTTCAAGAAAATACCTGAATGGTGGATCAAGTAGAATTTCTATTCTCAGTTTTTAGGGAAATCACCAGGCTGATTTACAAAGTGGTTATACCAATATACACTCCCACCCACAATAAAGAAGGATTTTTTTCTCCCTGAAGCTTCTCCAACATTTGTTACCGATTGATTTCTTTTTCAAAAATTTATTTTATTCGTACATCGTATATACACATCACGATCATGCTTGACATCGAGAATTTGTACCAATATATGACATGATGTAATTCTCATTTTTTCCCATTCTCCTGTCCATCCTCTATATACATGAACTTTGCTTTTTTTCTTTCTTTCTTTTTTACCATCAAATGTTTTCTTTTCTTTATTTACTCACCTCTATGCCCCTTTTCCCTTTGAATATTTTCTATTTCACAATATCTGTCATACATTTTAGAACTCATTTACGTCTTGTTTCTCACACCAGAGAAAAGATATGATATTTACACATCTGTGTCCTATCTATTTCACTTATAATTATGTCCTCAAGGTATGTCCATTTGGGCTGGGCATTTAGCTCAATGGTTCCGGCACCTGTCTTGCAAGCACAAGGACCCGGGTTCGATCCTCGGTGACCACATACAGTACTGGGAGTGGAGACTCACACCCAGCAGCAACCAGTACCACATACAGCAGTGCTGGGCGTGGTGGCTCACGCCTGTAATCCTAGCACTCGGGAGGCAGATGCAGAGTGATGATGTGAGTTTGAGGCTGAGCTCAGGGCCAACCTGAACCACAAAAGCTAGACCCTGTCTCAAAAAACCTAAAAAAAAAAACCAAAAACATATGTCCATTTGTGTATAAACGACTCAAATTTATCAATCTTTATGGCAGAATAATATTTCATTCTATAAAAAACCCACATCTTCTTTATCTAGTCTTTAGTTGATGGACATTTGAATTGTTTCCAAAATCTGGCTAACGCAAACTGAGCTGCTATAAATATGGGTGGATATATGTCACTGTGATGTGAATCTTTGAATTCTGTTGTTTATGTACCTAGCAAGGGAATAGCAGGGTCAATCAAATGTGACCTCTAATCTTAGTTTTTTGAGGAATCTCCACAGTGGTTGCACCAGTCTACATTCCCACCAACAATGGAGAAGTGTTCCTTTTCCCCTGGAGCCTCACCAGCCTTTGTTGTTGGTTGATTTTGAGATTGCAGCCATTCCATGTGGAGTGAGATGGAATCTCAGTATTGTTTTCATCTGCATCTCTCAAGTGATCAGCGATGTTGAACATTTCTTCATATGCTTCTTAACTGCTTTTACTTCTTCCTCTGAAAAATATGTTTATTTCATATGCCCATTTTTGTACTGGGCTTTTAAATTTAAGGGTACTATTTGATTTCTCAATGATAACCATTCTTTCTAAAGTGAGATGAAATTTCAGTGTTGTTTTCAGCCGTGTTTCTGAAATGGCCAGTGGTTTTGAACATTTTAAAATGTATTTATTGGCCATTTGTACTTCTGTAACCATGATATGCCTATTTCAGATGCTTAGATTTTGATTGGGTCTTTAAATTTTGAGGCCTAATATTTCTAGGCCTATATGACTAGAGTTTTTTATTTATTCTAGAAAATAGTCCTTTGTTTGATGAGTAGCTGGTAAAAATGTAAATAAATTTTTTAGAAGGAGATATACAAATGCTGAAAAAACATGAAAAAATTGTTCAAAAACACACATAAAATACTGTAATGCAGTATCCCTACATACTCACTGGGATGACAAAAATAAAAAAATAAAATAACAAGTGTTGGAAAGGATGTGGAAAAATCAGAACTTTGGTACATTGCTGGTGGTTTACAAATCCTATTCTGTTTCTTGGTTTCTCTGTGTTGGTATATATATGCTTTCTCTGATGTAACAATCAGAGTGTGTCTCTCCTTCTTCAGTTCTACAAATTTGTGTGAAAGATATTCCAAAAATGAAATTAATCTTTTTATTGGATAAAAATATGAGCCTACAGTGCTTCGTGGCAGAATTACTTCACTAGGAAATCTGTATACCCTAATAATACCCTAAAGTTCACAGGGGTAGTATTTAACAGGCTATTAAATGAAACTCTTGAAGTTTTCTTTGCTAAATCTCTCAAATGAAAGTCAGTGGTGATACATGGTTGCATAACGAAGAGGAAGATGTAATAGTCATTTCCCATCTCTCCTGCGAAGAGTAGATTCCTCAAAGGCAATTAACTTAAAAGGAGACAGTGTTTTTTTTCATGTTTTTCTGAAATGCATTCCTTGTCCTCTCTCACAAAGACAAGTGAGGTTGGAGCTTGAGGCAAATCATTGGTGGAGTTGAGAACTTGGTAGAGTCAGCACATTCCTCCTCAATTTGCTCTAGGAGTTAAAAGCAGGAGAATTCACAGGAGAATCCATCATGAATCTTCTAGACCTCAACATTATTGGTATTTTAGATAAGATAAATCTTTCTTGTGAGTGGACATGCTATGAGTAGCACTATTAGGTGCCAGTAGGAACAACCCTTCTCCTATTCCCTGCCCAAATTCTGAACACTCACAATACTTCCAGATTTTGTCAAATGTCTGTAGGGAAGCAGAAGTGCCTCGCATGAGAACTACTGCCCTAGTTTTAGATGGCAGTCACCATGTGGAGATGCACGCTGGCCTCTTTCCTGGTGACACTTGAAGGGAAGGGTCTTCGTGGAGCTCTCTACAATGGCAGAGATTGACAATGGGTGCAGTATGATGTCTGACACATGCGTAGGTTGTATTATGGTCTCAAAAGAGCAACTAGCACTTCCATCACCTCAAGCATTTATTATTTCTTTGTGATGAGTAATGTTGCATAAATTGTCAAGATTTAAGAGAATACATGGTACTTTGTAAAATCAAATATGACAAGATATATATAAAGCTCCAAGGAATTTTGAAATAGAGACTAATATTTCTACCTAACCTCTGAGATGAAGATGAAGTAGAGTTTCTAGGGTAGATGACTATATATTTTTCATCCAGACCAAGATAGCTTTAAAAATTAAATGGTGAACTATGAGAAATAAATATCAAGCATAGCTTGTCCAAAGCAACTTGAAATGTTTACTTGTTTTCTCTTTAATGGTTAGGAAAAAGGGAGAATTAACAAGGGCTAAGAGAAAGATACCAATGAGTCTGGGGCCAACGAGATTTTCTGAGTCCATCTTTAAGTTTACCAGCTACTTCTACTTAATATTGCAATTGAAAAGTTCAACTTTGCATGCATTAACTAATCCAGTTAAGAAGAAACACCAAAGCAGGTTTAAGGGAGGGGAGGAAAAGGGAGCATGGTTTGTCCAGTTCTGTGGCATCCTCTGGTTTCCACTCAATGAGTTTGTCTGCTAAGGTAAAGCTGAGCTCTGTGCTGAAACCCCTGCCAGGCTCTCCTTAGCCCAGGGTTGGACAGGATCAGTTGCACTGAGTGGCTGGCTGGGTAGGCAGCCGTAATAAATCTGCACAATATACCCCAGGGACTGTTCACATGAACGATGTTGGACATGAGTATAAATAGAGTGACTGCATTGCTAATGTAGAGAATGAGAAAATAGCTGGTAGATTTGATGGCCCCCAAGTGGGCCTCCATGCTGGGATCCCTGGAGCCCGTGGCATTGCTTTCCATGTGCATGGTGTGTCTCTTGAGAGAGATGATGAGCAGAGTGGCTGCTGTGATGAACAGAATCAGAGGGATGAGGATCCCCATGTAGTAGAAAACACTCAGGTTGACCACATTGGTCTCAGAGATGTACTGCTTCTGAGTGGGGTTGGAGGAAGGGCCAGGAGAGGAATTATTCACATGAGTATGGAATGTGTTTATAAGGAAGAGAAAGCTCATGCCTAAGGAGACCAACAGCGACAGACTCACAAGCCGAGGCATCAGCACTTTGATGTTCTTCTTCATCATCAAAAACAAAGGCTGAGCAAAGTTGGCAATTTTAAGACAGTAGAAGACGTTGAGCCAGGCAGCAAACCAGAGGTTGGAATAGTTCAGAAAGAAGGATGTGATGCTGAAGATTTTATACAACGGCTCTCTGTAGTACTTGTCTTGGAAGAAGAAACTGTAAGTAATACTCACCATCAGCCAGATCTGTAGTGCAAGCCTGGAAGAGCTGAGCATCAGCATGAGGCCATCACCAGTGGGAAGTCTTTTCTTCCTGATCCACTCGGCCCCATAGACAAATGTCATGAAGCCGTTTCCAAGGAAACCAGTCATGCACTCTATGCCCGAGATCACCAAGGTGAAGGTGATTTTAAAGGTAGAAATGGCTCCATCAGTGGTGACTCTGTTCACTGCCACCATCCTTCCTGAGTATCTTTCAGGTCTCACCTCAGGAACTGGTGAATGCTCTGCCATTCTCTGAACTTCACTCAGCTTTACTGTAACTTGTCCTTTTGGTTAATGTTATATCTCAGCTTTCTTCATTTGTTTGTAACGTGATTACTTAGAAGCTTAACATGCAAAGAAGGAGAGCATCTGGTTCCTCATTTGTCTGCATTTTTCATGAAGACCCATTTGCTTTGGGCCTTCAGGAGCTTACTGGATAAAATTTGCAATGGATGACAAATACCAAACCTGCCTATCATATTTAGTTTAAGGTGATACTGCCTTTGAGGCCTGTTTATTTATCTCACAAGGCCCATGTTACTTTTTTTTTTTAATCTTTATTGGTACATTATGAATACACATCATCATCACATTCAACATTGAGAGTTGGTACCAGAATATGACATGACTTGATTCTCATTTCTTCCCCTTTCCCCCTGCCCTGCAACCCCCACCCACTATGTACATAATCTTTGTCTCCTTTTTTCTTTATTATTACCACATTCATTTTATCCTCATTATTTACCCCTATGCTCTCTTCTCTTTTAAATATTTTCTATTTTACAATATGAACTATACATACCACAACTCATTTACAACTTCATTTTCTCATACCAGAGAAAAGATATGATATTTACACATCTATGACCTGTTTATTTCACTTATGAGGACGTCCTCAAGGTACATCCATTTGAGTCTGAATGACTCAATCCTATCATTTTTTAATGGCAGAGTAATACTCCATTCTATAAAAGAACTACATCTTCTTTATCCAGTCTCCAGTTGATGGACATTTGGGTTGTTTCCAAGATTTAGCAATCACAAACTGAGCTGCTATAAACATGGGTGCACATATGTCTCTGTGAAATGAATATTTTAATTCCTTTGTGTATATACCTAGCAGAGCAATGGCTGGGTCAAATGGAACCTCCAATCCTAGCTTTTTGAGGAATCTCCAAACTGATCTCCACAGAGGTTTACAAGTCTATATTCCCACCAGTAGTGGAGAAGAGTTCCCTTTTCTTCGCAGCCTCGCCAACATTTGTTGCTGGCTAATTCTGACATGGCAGCCATTCTTTGTGGAGTGAGATGAAATCTCAGTGTTGTTTTCATCTGCATCTCACCAATGATATTGAGCATTTCTTTATATAGTTCTTAGCTGCTCTTACTTCTTCCTCTGAAAAGTATCTGTTCATTTCAGATTCATTTTTGAATTGGGTCTTTAAATTTGGGTGGGCTGATTTTTTTTTAAGCTCTTTATATATTCTAGATAGTAGCCCTTTGTCTGAGGAACAGGTGGTGAAGATTCTTTCCCATATTGTTGGTTGCCTTTTCGCTCTGTTGGTGGTCTCCTTTGCTGTCCAGAAACTTTTTAATAGAATGAGATCTCATTTATTGATTTCTTCTGCCAATTCTCATGCTGAATTGGGAAATGTGACCAAATGTGGTAACTTATTGTTTCACTTTGTACTTCTGAACTCTGGTTGTGAATCAGGGTGAATTCTGGAGTACTTAAAATATGTAGAAAGAGCGGGCTGGGTGTGGTGGCACACACCGGCAGTTCTAGCCCTAAGAAGGCTGAGAAAGGAGGATTGCCACAAGTTTGAGGCCAACTTGGGTACACAGTAAGTTCAAGACCAGTGTGAGCTATGTAGCAAGATCCTATCTCAAACAAACAGACAGAAAAGCAAGCAAACAAACAAACTAAAACAATATAAAAGACATCTTTAGAATTCAAACCAGATCTTCTACATTGGAATCTGGGTTAGGACTCTGGTGGCCTGTGTTTTTAAAAAGCTAAAAGTTCATGTTGTTCATAGGTAGGCTTGAGAACAAAAACCTTAGATTCTCATGAGCTTTGAGCCTCATTTGGCGAGCTGTTTTATTATCTCTTGCATTATTTAATACTGGAGAACTTTAATCTTCCAATGGTCAACATTTTTGTTGTATTATTGGTCAACATTAAGTTTAGGAGATTGCATACATGTATATATACGAAAGTTTGTTTTCTTTTGAAAAATTAAACTTAATGATATTCAAACTGGATGGTGAATTGGCTGAAGCTGCGTACCATGTTCCTCTTTGAATAAGGCAATATTATCAGTTCATTAATTGTATACCCCTGATCCTAACACTTTCTTGACTATCAGCTTAGTGCTAGCTTCCATTTGCTGGGTGTTTGTTTATATTATTTATAATATAAATGGAAAGATGATAAATATGGATTTCCTTACCAAGTTAATTTTATTCAAAATAAAAAAGTCAGAAATTTATTTTTATGAAATGGTTTTGCCATATTGGATGACTCTTCTACACCTTAACATTATTGCCTTCTTTTTTTTTCTACCTTCATTTTGTTTTTTGTTTTCTTTTTTTAAATTGAAATCTTTATTGGTACATTACATATACATGCCATGATTGCATTCAACAGTAAGAATTTGTACCAGTATATGACACAATTCAATTCTCAGTTTTTCCCATAGCCCTACCCACCCTACCACCCCATCCCCTATATGTATAAACTTTGTTTCCTTTCTTATTTGTTATAGTCATATTATTTTTCCCCCTTTACCCATTTTGCTTTCAGTATTTTCTATTTCACAATATATGATATACATTCTAGAACTGATATACATCTTTGCTTTCTCATACCAGAGAAAATATGTGATATTTACACATCTGTGATCTCTTTGTTTCACTTATGAGGATGTCCTCAAGGTACATCCATTTAAGTATAAATGATTCAAACTCATCATTTTTTTAATGGCAGAATAATACTCCATTCTGTAGAAGAACCACAACTTTTTTATCTAGTCTCCAGTTGATGGACATTTGGGTTGTTTCCAAGATTTAGCAATCACAAACTGAGCTGCTATAAACATGGATGAACATATGTCTCTGTGAAATACATCTTTTAATTCCTTTGTGCATATACCTAGCAGAGCAATGGCCAGGTCAAATGGCACCTCTAACTGTAGGTCTTGGAGGAATTTCCAAACTGATCTCCACAGAGGTTTATGAGTCTACATTCCCACCAACAGTGGAGTAGGGTTCCTTCTTCTCTGCAGCCTCGCCAACATTGGTTGCTGGCTAATTCTGACATGGCAGCCATTCTTTGTGAAGTGAGCTGAAATCTTAATGTTGTTTTCATTTGTATCTCTTGAATGATTAGTGATGTTTAACATTTCTTCATATGCTTCTTAGCTGCTTTTATTTGTTCCTCTGAAAAGTATCTGTTCATTTCAGATGCCCATTTTTACACTGGGTCTTTAAATTTGGGTGGGCTGATTTTTTAAAGCTCTTTATATGTTCTAGATAGTAGCCCTTTGTCTGAGGAACAGGTGGTAAAGATTTTTTCCCACATTATTGGCTGCCTTTTCGCTCTGTTGGTGGTCTCCTTTACTGTGCAGGAGCTTTTTAAAAGAATGAGGTCCCATTTGTGTCTCGTCCTATTCCAAGGGCTACTCATCTGGCAGTGAACCACGGGCGGGGGTCATCACGTGGAGACAAAATGGTGGAGAAGCCTTTATCGCCAGCACTCTCAGCACTTATATACAGCCCCACTTCCTTGTTCCCAGCCGCCCCAAACCAGTCTTATAGGGGGCAGTCTCTGTCTCTGTTTTCCCTTAATCACTGTGGCCAGGAGGGGCCCGCTGTGTACGTGCTGCCTTACACTTCTTTTATGGAGCTGGCATTGTTTAGCCCCAGGGGACCCCACACATTTGTTGATTTCTTCTACCATTTCTCATGCTGTGGAGGATTTGTTCATGAAATTTTTCCCTAACTCAATGTCTTCAAGAGTTTTACCTAACCTGTTTTGCAGCAGGTTCAGAGAGTCTGTTTTAATATTTAGGTCTCTTCTCCACTTTGATTTTAGATTGGTACACAGTGAAAGAGCTAGGTCTAGTTTTAGTCTTTTTTTTTTTTTTTTTTTTTTTTTAGGTTTTTTGAGACAGGGTCTCGCTTTTGTGGTTTAGGCTGGCCCTGAGCTCAGCCTCAAACTCACAGCACAATCCTCCTGCCTCTGCCTCCCGAGTGCTGGGATGACAGGCGTGAGCCACCACGCCCGGCACTGTGGTATGTGGTACTGGTTGCTGCTGGGTGTGGGTCTCCA